>SDEE01001019.1:0-11332 GCA_004126415.1 Candolleomyces aberdarensis | reverse complement strand
ATTGGNAAAACCACTCACATAAACAGGACAAGTGTTCACCTTCCTCTCAAAGTCCCCAAGCTAATCCTCTCCAAGAAACTGATTCACCATAGTACCACTGTCCAGACACATGTGTCATCCAGCGACATACACCCTAAACCTAATTCATGCTTGCAGTAGCATTTGAGTAGCATTTGAGGAGGAGAAGAGGAAGATAATGGGAGGTGAGTGGACAAGGCTCCTCAGAGAATATGGGTTGTGCTGGGTTGTGTCAATATTAGGGATACACTTAATGGTAGGGTACAAAGGTGTGAATCAATGGTGTTACAAAAAATATCAATATATCAGTGGGGCCAATAAGAGCAACAACAAAGGTCACAATGAAAGTCATTGGGTTAATACTTTAAAGGACATCAACATATATTGGAATGCTGGAAGAAAAGTGAAAAGCAATAGGAAGGAATGAGAACAAAGCTATAATAGTCAGAGACGAGGACCAGAAAGAAGATGTACCATTGACACACAGCCAACTGGTTCCCCAATTTATGATCTGATAATGAGAGCGGTAACCAGAAAGAATAAATCTGTTTTCAGAATTGGAAAGAAGTGAAAGAGAAAGAAGCAGAAAATGAGATTGTGTTTATCCATGAGCAATCCCAGTACACCTGCCATGAATGTGCAGCCCTCTGGCCTTTTGAAACTTGACATCCGGATTCTTAGACCCCATGAGCAAGATCCAGCTAGCCAGCCACTGTCCCAAACTCAATGCCCCTATGGAAACAAGTGAGCCAGGTGAGAGCTTCTCCACTCTCTCTTCTTAGCTTTTCCCTGTTCCTTGTGATGTCAATCTGGTAGAAGCCATGACACCAGTACAGGCCATGAACAGACAAGCATGTGGCTAGGCAGATTAGTTAGACACTGGAACGACAAGTTGTTGAGGTTGAAGGGGAGAATTGTTCTGAGATATGGAGGCAGCAATAAATAGCAAAAACAAATGGCCAAAGGGAGATAATGTACTGTGAAAATCACATTAAATGCCTCTTCATTTCCAATGGTAGAGGACAGGGCATTTCTGGCCTCAAACAACACTCACTAGCCCCCAATAAAAGATACGAGTGGACTGAGAGCTTGTGTTTTGCTTTCAGTACCACTCTCCCCTCAGTCACTTCATTTCCAACATAGATCACTCAGCTGCTTTATACAAAAAAGCCTTGGACCGCTGCCATGTAAAGCAGTGGCCACTTTCCACAGGTTGAGGAAGAGGAGGAAGAGTGGCCACTCTGTGTTGAAGCTGCAGTATCAGTGGTAGGAGCAAAACAGTGCCTCAACATCCTTCCCATTGTCCTTCAAGAAATGAGAGAAGCTAGGATTACTTGACCTTTTTCTCCAGATCTGTTTGATCACTATAATTCCCTTATCACTCAGCAACACCTACTTGGAGCTTTGGCCAGTATTGACAGTCTCAGCTTACTCATGCAAGAGTCTCTAAATGAAGATTTGGAAAATGTAATGTACAATGGATGGCCATTAACACACAGTGTCAGCTCTGTTTTGGTTTATTCCCCTGAAGGTAAGACTATTTGCATGCATATGCAAACCTGTCTTTTCTGATCTTGTTGCTTTAGGAGATATAATATTGTGTCATCTCAATTGCCTTGGGAGCTGGCATGGTGCACATGTTTCCCTGCCAATTTATGAGCAACTCAGGGACAATACACCAGATGATTTTTACCTGGTAACGGATACAGCATTTCCCAAAGGCACAAATGAAATCAGTGGTCGTGCAATGTCTCCTCTGAAGAGTTGGAAATGTACCACTGGTACCAAGGACAAGATTGAAGAGGCATTGGCATACAATTCAAAAACTGCTGTCCTATTTTCAGATTGGATTGGGGGAATCAGTCACTGCAAAGTTTCTTTGGATGCCTTGAGATACCATTGGAAATTGGTCATTCAAGATCTTGAGGTGATTTGTTGAAAATATGTGTCCAATTACACAACTTGTGATGTTGCACAGTCGGGATTATACATGAAGTTTACAAACCACAATGGTGCTGTCAGTAGAAATAGATGCATGCTTGAGGGACACCTAAATGGGTCAGATGATAAATCATGGTTGTATGAAGTGAATGGAAGAGGGATGGTGTATGTTGTCTATGCTCGATCATTGTGGACCAAAGAAAGAGTAAAGACTCGTATTGCCGTGCTTTGCAGCGGCCTTCTACCAAAGTTTACTTGCATGTCTGCTGCCCTCTAAGGCCTCGGATTTTGCCGCGCGGAGCGACGGCCCCCTCCACCGTGCAACGGGTGCTTTCCAAGTTGACCAACAATCTTTCCTTGATCTCTTCTTCTCGCACTGTGTGTATCGCCGGGCTAACGGACACTTTTTCTATTCAGAATGGGACCTTACTGACTGGCTGACTGCATCAGAAGACAACGTAACTCTGAAAGATAACCAGCAGCCTAACCAATTGGGAAACATCATGAAGGAGAACCGAATCTCCCGCCTTTCACTTGTTTTTCCCCCCACATCATACCTCCACCTCGATGAGCGGCGTGCGCCAGGTCATCACAGGCTTCAGCTTGCTATGGGCCGTTGCGTTCATTGTACAGAGGCTGAGGAAGAACGCACGATCTCGGGGTCTACGGCTTCCGCCTGGACCGAAGAGGTTGCCTGTCATCGGAAACCTGCTCGACCTGCCTCAAGAGCAACCATGGGAGGAGTATCATAGGATGTCGCAGCAGTACGGTGCGTAATGGGCGCTCCTTCGTGAAAACCGATGACTAAAGTGACGGGGGTTTCAGGTGACATTATGTATCTCGAAGCGCTCGGCCAGCCGATTGTCGTGCTCGACTCGCTCTCTCGAGCTACGGATTTATATGACAAGAGGGGAGCCACGTATTCCGACAGACCTTACCTTCCTATTCTCGACATGTGGGTGCGCTCTCAAGTTTTCAACCACCTTGCACGCGTTTGACTAAAGCTCGCCTTCGATTCAGCATGGAGATGAACTGGAGTTTTGGTCTGATGCCGTATGGTACCAAATGGCGCCAGCACCGTCGTCCATTTCACCAACTCGTAAACTCAAATGCACTCCCCAAGTTCTACCCAGTCTTCAATGAAGAGATCGTCGTGCTGTTGCGGAAGTTGCACCAATCACCCGATGATTTCTTGAGGCATATTCAATTGTACGTCTCTCCGTGCCCCTTTCTATCTGAAGCTAAATTACTCATATCGCTTCCTAAAAGCTTCTTCGGAGCCAACATCATGCGTCTCTCATACGGCTTTGATGACGTCGAGACGAACGTCAGCCTCATCCACGACGCCGAAATCCTGATGCAAGCTTTCTCTGAAGCAGCGCTTCCTGGCAGGTATCTCGTCAACAACTTGCCCTTCCTCAAATACGTCCCCGCTTGGTTCCCTGGTGCTGGCTGGAAGAAGAAATGCCAGTATATCGCGTCAGTCAACAAACGTACGCTATACGATTCTTTCGAAAGCGTGAAAGAGAGCTTGGTGAGTGACTATTTTCTTGATCAAGGGGAAGGAGCTCTGACTGCGAGTTTGGAATTAGCGCAAAGGCCGTCGGAGCGCTCACCCAAGTATGGCGGTTAGCCTTTTGGACGAAATGCCAGAAGAGAATACACCGGAGCGTGAAGAGCTCGAGTCCATCGCGAGGATTAGTTGTGCTTCTGGATATGCAGGTTTGTAGAATATCACGCGTTGTCCCCATTCGATCATCTGAACTCATATCTACCTTCCAGCCGGCGCTGATACTGTAAGTAGCCACTTTCTTTACGTTATGCCGCCCTAATGTTTAAACTTTAAAACTTGATAGACGGTCAGCTCGGCAGCAGCCCTTTTCCTGGTATTAGCGACGCACCCGGATGTCCAGAAGAAAGCACAGGCGGAGATCGATTCAGTCGTAGGAGGTAGTCGGTTGCCGCTGATGAGCGATCGCGAAAATCTGCCGTACCTGTGCGCTGTCATTAAGGAGCTTGGGCGGTGGTACACTGTTGTGCCTCTCGGTAGGTGGTCGTTGCCATGCTCCCTGGCGCGTCCCTGACCTCTAACCTTAATCCTGATTTGGGTTGAACAGGCCTCCCGCATGTCGCAGCAGAAGACTCGGAATATGAAGGATATTTCATTCCGAAGGGTACGCTTGTTATGGCGAATACATGGTAAGTGAAATCCACGTTGACCTCCAGTCAGAGTTTATCTGTTTTGGGCTCTTTGCTTAACCTTTGTCTTGTTTAGGGCAATACTACATGATCCAGAAGTCTATCCTGACCCAATGACGTTCAAACCTGAGCGGTTCCTGACCGCGGATGGCAAGAGCCTTGATCCTAAAGTACAAGATCCGTATTTCTCTGGTGCATTTGGGTATGGATGCCGGTACGTCGATCTCTCCACTGGCTGACCGCACCCTTGGGATCTGAAAGGTCGAATTATCGGCGCTCCCTTCTTCCCGTTACTACGACAGTGTTTGCCCAGGACGGTCGTTCAGTGCAGAAACCTTGTTCCTCACTGCCGCGTGCATTCTCGCTGTTTTCGATGTGACTCCGCCGAAGGACGAGGATGGAAATCCGATTGAACTGGAGCTGAAGACGCTCTCGCAGGTCATTGCGTATGTATTACTTCCTCATGTCTGTTTTCATGGCGACTTGCATGCTTACTCCTGGCTTTGTGTTGCTTAGCTCCCCTTTACCATTCAAATGCGAAATTAGACCACGCTCGGAGAAGCATGTGGGATTGTTTCAATAGCTACATGATTACTGCACTAGTTATGTTATGAAAGGCTGTAAACAAGCCACAAAGGCGGGGTGGCCTAGCCGAGGACGCATATCTTCAATTGACTGGAGAATGTCCAAACCCAAGAAGGGGCGATGCAGACAACTCATGAAACTTTGCACTCTGGATACCCTATGCGCTGAAGGGCCTGTCGTTTCATGTACCATCGCCATTCGCATACAGTGGGGACTGGCACTCCCGGCAAGGCCACTCGGCAGCTTGACATCCTTGTGGCTGACCAATAGCAAGAACGGCCGGAAATCAGCACCGCCACCGACTCCTTTCACCTCTACCATCCTGCTGCAACAATCCCGGGCTCCACGACAAGAAGTGTATAGCCCAGGTAAGTGGGACAGCTGCCCATGGAAACCGCTACATCTCTGAACGAGCACAAGCAGAATACTGGTCGTTGCCTTGGACAAAGGCTTCCTCGAAGGTTTCCTTGTCGTGTCCTTATCAGTCGCCTTTTGTGTGCGTTGCGTGTCGTGAGTCCCTTGCCCTTTTCCACATTGTGGTGCGATGGCTCGCTGACGATATCGCTTCTAGTCAGTCGACACCACTCTTTGCGCCTTGACTTATGGTCTCTCGCGACTACGCCTACTCGTGCCTGCTTACCGCGACTGCCTGCTGACGGCGATTTCAACGGATATTGATGACCATACTGCCACGCTTCGGTCGCCCGACGGAGCTCGATCCACTCAACCAATTACCACGAAATGACGCTACAAACGATCCATGAAGGACTAACCAAGCCCGCTCCATCGTCACCCAGCCAACATTAGGCACAGCAGGTGAATGGCCAACTGTGAAAGCCATACCGTGGACGAAAGGGCTGCTGGTAGAGTCGGTGACGATAAACGCAGATGGGTTGGTTCTTGCAGCAAAGAATGGTACGTACACCTCATTTCCTTCGCTCGGTTTCTTTCCATCCTTCCTCCCTCCCTTCTTTCATGTTCGTTCGTCCGGGCGATCGCTCGTGCGCTCTGTCGTACATTCGCCTTTTCGTTCGTTTGTCCCTTCGAACCTCCCTCTTTCCTATGCACACCCATTTCCTCTTACATCCATCCACCGTACTTCGCTAACTTCACCTTCCCTTTCCTCCAGTCCCAGCAAAACCGGGTGGCTGAGACATCTACCTCGAAGATGCGCAGTGGACTACGCCTAGCATTCATGAACAGCTCAAACGGCCTCCTGCAAGGCACCTCACTATGCTTCACCACCCTCCGCCGAGTCGAGTGCACCGGTAGTGCCTGTCGATAAGGTGATCACAATCACCGTGAAAAGAGGGTCCATCCGATGGTTGATGCTACGATGTTATTAGCGTTGCCCAGTGGTGGTGTATGGGGAGTACGAGTGGCGCTTGCGATCCGTTTTATTAGCGCGGCGGGTGTCGTTCCTCAGGAGGAACGTGCTCCGGATTGATTGAATTCGTGAGGGAGCGGATGCGCGATAGAAGGCGCGTGGCTTGGGAGGCCACCAGGATGCGTCTTGGAGCGTCGTAGGGTGTACCCCGCTCCTCCGGGTGCTCGGCCTGTGGCTTTTGGTCGAAGAGGATATGCCCGGAAGCGTGGATGTCCTTTCTTCCTTCACCATAGACCGACTCGCATCGTGCTGCTCCTACTCCCGGGAGTCTACTCTCTTTCTGCTCTTGTAATTCTTTCCGCCTCTTGATATTTTTGCTTTCCTTCGCCTCCTTCCTTTTCTCTCAAATATATTTCCTTGTCCTTTGATTTTATTGGTGAAAGCGACTAGTTGCCTCGAGGAATGCTTATTGGACTATCTGCTTTGCTTGACTACCTGCAGCTTCCTGGTCAACACTCTCGAGGTTATCGACGGAATGAATGGTCGTTTTTGCAGACATGGGCACCTCTACGTGCCGAGATATGTTCAGGTCCGGAGGACCGACCAAGCATGCGGTGGCTCGCTCAGACCTACGGAAACGTTAACGATTGAAGCAGGCTTAGCATCTGGACACATACCTGGATTCGCAAGGGTCAGAGGTCGATTACCCTCCCATCTCTTGACCTCGAGCAGTGTGAGCGAACTGGTGGGTGCAACCAGGCCATTCCCGTATATTCACGGTGCGTCAAAGATCCCTATTTCCGCAGCATCGAGCGTTGTTGGTATTCACTCGCCAATGTCCTCAAGTTGCTCTTGCCAGAGTTAATTTTGGCTAGCCGTGGATCTTGTTGAGAAATCCACTGATATCATCGAAAGCCCTGTAAGCCTGGCTCGCCGTTCTTTTTCCGGGCGTCTATCTTTTCTCGGCCCTAATGCAGCCGCTCTGGCATTTCGCTTGTTGCTATGACGGCCCGTGCGCGCCCACTGCTTGCTTCCCTCCCTCATCACATCTTGCCTGCCCATCATCCCCCGCATGACGTCCTTCGAGTCCAAGAAACCCCGCGTCTGGTCCCGCCTCTTTTCACGATCCGGCAGAGGCAGGGGCAAACCAGCTAATGCCCAATTCGAAGGCTCGTTCTCAACCGCTGCTGGGTCGTCATCGTTTCAGGAGACTTCCACACACTCCGCTCCTAATTTGTCGCCCCCCGCGGACACCCCAACTCTTGCAATTCATGGATCCCAGCCCCCAATCCATCAATCTCGAAGTGATACGGAAGTACATTCTTTGCACAATGCAACATCCCCTATGGCTGGAAATCAAGATCTCCTTCGACCACCTCAAACATTCCCAACACTCCATCCCGATGACCAACGGGCAGCACAAAGGGCCGGTGGTACCACGACTTCATTCTTCTCTGGCGCCAGCGGCGTGAACACGGGAGATATACAGTATTTCGAAGCTTCCCATATTACTGTCCATTCGGGTGGTGGTGTTGGCGATACGTCGAATGATGGTACATTAATTCATTCAGTTCCACTCAGAAGATGCGCATTGACCACCGAAATCCTCAGGCTGGGAACTTCTGTTGAACAATATCGCACCCAATGGCCTGCACGACTCGAGCGCCCGATACGACGCCCCGAAATGTGATGAAGACACTCGGGTTGAGGTTACCGACGAGATTATGCAATGGATTCAAAATCGCGACGCTCCTCAACGTTTGCTATGCATGACGGGCGCTGCGGGTGCCGGAAAATCTGCACTGCAGCAAACTATTGCTGAATGTTGCACGGAGTTGGACATCCTTTCTGCAGCGTTCTTCTGTTCTTCTACAGACCCCACTCGAAACACAATCGCTTTCATCATCCCTACCATTGCCTATCAGATAGGATTGAAACACCATCGCTTCCGGGGCTGCGTTTCTGCCGCCGTGAAGCACGATTCCAAGATCTTCTCCCGGTCATTGCAGTCCCAGATGGATGTCCTCATTGTTCGCCCCTTCGAAAGCCTCCGAAAGAGTCACGGACTCGACAGCAACACCTTTCCGTATGTCATTCTCATCGATGGCCTCGACGAATGTATCGGCAGATACAGCACCACCTCACATGCTCCAGTCGCCGACGCTGACGATCGACGTCAGGCCGAAGATCGACAAGCAGAGCTATTGTCCGCCATTAAGCGCTGCATCGTCGACAACAAAGATCTCCCCTTTCGCGTATTCATCGCCAGCAGACCGGAATGGGCTATCCGTACTGCGCTCAAACCTGGTGGCTATCTTCAGCAGGTAGCGTACCACATAGAACTCAGCGACAAGTACGATGCCTCTGGGGACATGCGTCGGTACCTTCGGAGGAGGTTCGAAGATATCGGTCTACAAATCGATGATCCTCAATGGTTCAGCAAAGATGCCATCGAGACTCTCGTCCAAGCTGCGTCGGGGCAGTTCGTTTATGTCGCCACAGTGTACAAGTACATATCGGAGCGTCGAGGTTCCCCAGCAGAGAGGTTGAACGTTGTTCTTGCTTGGACACCGCACGACGGGCAAGTGGTGCGTCCGTTCGAAGCGCTGGATAAGCTTTATGCCAGCATTCTGTCGACTGCGAAGAAGGCGTACGAAGCTGTCGATACGCACCATGGACGCGATTTCCTTCTTCTTTTTCGGGCACACCATATGAATGTTGGAGACTTTTATATACCGTCTGCAAGCGTCTATCTTGGCTCCACGCTAGACGACCTTTCCGCGCTCCTTGGCCTGGAAGCCAGGGCAGAAGACATACTGTTCTCTGACCTCCGTTCCCTCGTCACCCTGGAAAAGGGTGGCGGCGGTGATTTACGTCTACGTCTGTACCACAAATCCTTCTCCGACTTCCTGGAGGAAGAAAGTCGTGCAAAGGAATTGTTCGTACCGGTATCTTGTGTTTGCACGTACCTCTCCAAGCGCTGTATGCAACTCATCATTGAATGGCCGCTAATCTTTGACCCGGGTGCGTATTGCAAGCTCATCCTAGTATTGACATTGCCATTGACTCGACTCATAACCCTCTGATCTCAGTACCGAATGAATGGGAGGCGTTCTCGGTTGTAAAGCGACATCGTCATGCTTTGCGGGAAGTCGCTATATGCTTTTCATCCTTCTTGCGCGGAGCAAACACTCTTGATGATGAAATTGCTGATTTCACCCATCACGATGGATGGCCAAAACTCGAAAAGTTGCTGCTTCTGTATATGGCGGATCCCGGAGTTTGGCTTCGTGGAGGCAACAGTTGGAAGAAATGGACCCAGTCTCTTCTTCATGTTACGAACAACTTGGCGGTGAGTGATCTTCCCTTGTTCTGATATAACGGCTGACATCGTTTTGATGTTCGGTGAGGCTGGAAACCCTGAGGTTGCTGGGATTATCTTCGAGTTTCTCGAAAAGATGAAGCGTGGTCGAGAGGGGTTGGGACTCGAAACACTGGACCCAGGTTCTGATTTGGACTCAAGTTCTGAATTTTACTCAAGTTATGATTCAGACTAGCAGCGGTTTGCCGCCTCTCTCCTTACCGAATGAGTGCATGGGCTACCCCGAATCCTGTTGTCTAATATCTTATATGTCATGGATGCATCAATAACGGAATTGTCAGCTGCAAAACGAGCTGAAGTATCAGGCTTATAGCGAAGATTTAGAAGACAGCCAGCAGTGAAAGAGTAACACTAGTCACTACCACAACCAATCCGAATGGACCCGATCCGACCTCACTCGCCGCAGACCCCCGCCTCTCGAATTCCGAAACCCATCGCGGGAAGGTCGTCAAAGCCTGGTTCCACACCTCTCCAATGCTCGGCTCTACAACAGCATTCGCATGTGAAATATCTGAGCCATGGAACCCGTTTGTGAGGTATATAGGTCGGATGTCGGTGCTTGCCGCGTTTGCTTCGGTAGCCGAGAGGGTTACCTCCAACCACGGATCGCCTAGAGATAAGATTGGCTTTAGCAAAGTAGGATTCATGGAGCGCGGAAACACGACGTACGGCGACCATTCACCACGAATACCCTGTTCGCCATGGTATTCCACCCGTTATACTGCTGCAAAGTTACGTCGACACGAGCCTGGAATTCGGTCAAAGAGTTGGTGAACGTCCCGGGGAAGGCTTCGGAGCAGAACGTCTGAAGCATGGTTCAATCATGAGTGATAGAACCAGAAGTGAAAGGCCGTTTGTGACTTACAGCCCAGGCTTGGACGTTAAAGTGCTTCGACACGATTCCCCCTCCATTCGGAGGTCCAGGTTGGAACCAGCCGGCTTCGTTGCATCTGTGAACCATAATCGACGACTTGAGGAACGAAGAGGGAAAGACAACAAAAATAAGTTGCTCACAATGTCCACATCCACGGTCGCAAATCACTATCGACGTCTGTCGATGCATACCTTGAAGCGTTGAACCCAATAGTGACAAATGAATCGCAGGCCCTACAGGGAAGAGGAGCAAAGGAAAATTCGTGAGCATTCGCGGAGGCTGTCAATGTAGCGAGGAAGAGGTCAAAAAACGCACTGAAGAGCTTCCGTAGTTGTATTACCACACACTGGACGAAGAAATACAAAGGTTAATCAATAATTTAGTTGGCGAAGACGACGTATTCAGCACGCACGAGAGGCAATGACAGTTCTGAAAAGCTCAGCATACTTGGGCAAGGCGATTTGTGCACCCCACCCCTCAGCGCTAGCAACTTGACTCCCCTGAGTCTCCAATGCGTCGCAGAAAGGGTAAACTAGCGAGTTCCTTGCGCTGGCAGGCTGGAGAGTTTGCCATGTTCTAAAAGGGATGTTAACTGTAATCAATGGTTTGGAATCAGATATGAGCCACCCATTCAAGAAACGAGAAGGACAAGGACGTACTAGTGTTGACGAAATCAAGAGTTCCGAGTGAACCCAGACCGAACTGTGTCTTAATCTCTGTCATACGAGTTTGGTTTCCAGAATCGAGGACCCCGTCAATGAGGGATACAACGGCCTTGACATCCGCTGTACAATTGGCCGGCATATGTTGCTCGATGGTGCTCCAATACTGCCAGAAATCACTAGGAAAGGCATAGCAAACAACTCAGCCCTAAGTGGTCCAGCAACTGACGACCTGCACTCACATTTTCGGTTGCACCGCAGCAGACGAAGCATATGCTGCCCAAAATATGCCAGGATATCTACGAAGGCGTCAGTACGATCGGGGAGAAGGGTGCATCAGAGTA
>SDEE01001018.1:0-14928 GCA_004126415.1 Candolleomyces aberdarensis | reverse complement strand
CATTAGGACTAGCTTTTGTTGCAATTTCACATGTAAAGACTTTGAATGGTCTTGCTTTTCAATCCTCTTTTCAATGGAGTTGCTTACAGCAGAAGGAAGAAACTGAGGTTATGCATATGCTAAGGGTGGACAATGAACATAGAGTTAGCTTGGGTCTTATGAATCTCAACACTTATGATGTAGATCATGTATTCCAGGATTAAATTTAATTATTTTGTACTAGAATTTGAACTTGATGCGCCAACACTCAGATTGACAATTAACAATAAAAAACTCGGATTAAGCAAGCCCCCCACTATCACGTATGACGCATTGCGTCATGCGGAAAACCTGTGTTTAGCTGGCCTGCAGCTTGTGGCAGGTATATCTCAGCACCCAGAGTTTGGAAGAATGTAATTTTAGATTTGTTAGAAATCTGTAAATAAGAAAAATTGAACAATATATCAATCATAGTACTACAACCAGTAGGCCTGGTGTGGCATGAGGTTCATTCAGAAAGCAGGTATATTAGGTATGCGATTGAGTTATGGTAGGCATAGTGCAGCAGCCTGAACACTTGGCAGCATGATTTTAGTCTTTTTGGAAAGCTGCAATTAAGATGATTTCAACAATATATAAATCTCCTCCACTCAATGAGGTTGACTTCACAGGCACACATATTGTCATCAGCCAGTGGCATGCACCACAGTTACCTGCTTGTTTCCCTTCACTGAAAGGGGAGATTTATATATTGCTCAAATTGTCTCAGTTGCAGCTTTCCAAATAGCCTAGAATTGTGTTGCTATGTGTTCAGGCTGTTGCACTATGTCTGCAGTTCAACCACTTTCCTAATATACCTGCTTTCTGAAGAATGTCATGCTGCACCAGGCCTACTCATTTTAGTAGCATAATTTATATATTTTTCAATTCACCTGATTTACACCTTTCTAAAGAATCTTAAACCATGCCCCTCCAAGCTCTGGACATCGAGATATGCCTGCCACAAGTTCCAGACCAGCTAAATGCCCAAAAATCGCGCGCATGAGAATTGGCTTTTCCAAAGATGCACGGCAGTGTCGGTGCCGTGTGTAAAGGCTTGGCGCAAGGAGCTCCAGGGTACAAAGTACCCGAGTCAAAAATGCCTCGGAACTATCATTTACCATTTCTCGCGCCCAGCGAACTGAAGGGGATGATGGGGGCACTTCAGGAATTGTTTAACGCGATATTCTTGAAGCCCATCGAAGATATTATACCCCAGGGAACACCAGGTTACGTAGGGAAGTTCTATCAGTTCCGGAAGGACCTGAACGCATCCCAAACCGTGACACTGCGATCGAAATTTCTCAAAGGCGTTCGAAATTATCTGGGACGTAGCACGATCAAGCTAATAGAAGACACCCAAGATCCAATAGTTCTCGACGACAAGCACTACAAAAAATCTCCGCCCCTGAGGCACCAACTCCAACCGCTTCGTTACACACACCCAGATATTACCAGCCTCGCCCGCCTGGCTATTGCCGGATGGGATTTTCTATGTCCTCCTCTCTCCCAGTGGATATACCCCATGTTAAACGCGTCCAAGATCGAGGAATTTCGATTAGTCTCCAAATACCGTCCATCGGATTTGGAAGAGGTCAAGTTCATTCTTCGCCGTCTGGCTTCGGCAATGTCAGACCTCCCAAAATTTCGAGTGAGCGACTTCCAGCCCGACATTCAGACACTGCGTGTCCTGATGGAAGGGATAAATGGGTTTGCCAATCTTGAGTGTTTAGTCATGCAATCCACCTCCCCTCCTAGCGACAACTTGAACCTGGAATCGGACCTCGAGCAGCTACGAATCGACTTGAAGGTTGGGATGGAGTCATCATCAAGCTCCACCGGCACCAACTCGAAGCTGCCACCCATTTTCAAGTTCTCACCCGAATCTCGTTTGCGTCGAATCGTCGCATCTCCGGACGTCCTCGAATTTCTGGTCGCCAGCATAAGTTCCAATCCTCAGGACAGCTTCCTCCCATCCTTGGACTTCGTCAAAATTCTTTACAAATTCACCGGTATGGCAAGATTCAACCCCGCGACTCTTTGCGCATGCCTGGAATCTATCAAAGTCCTAGCACCGGAGTCGATCGGTGTCCATTTAGAGTTCAAGAACAAGGATTGCCTTGGATTCAAGCTCCCCGGAGTCGAAACCCACGTTGACGGTCTCTCACACGAGGAAAAAAAGGCCATACGCAAGCTATGGAAGGTGACTTCTCAAGTCAGGGAACTGGACCTATGCTTCCCTGTGAAGCGGGACGAGATAATGGCGAGCTTCGGGGCTAAAGGAATATTTGACCGAGTCATCTCAGATTTCAGGCTTCTATTTCGCGATGTGACGGTTTGTTCAATTGTGCCTGCTGGCCGTAAGATAGATTGTGACCTGCAGATGCGGTTGTATGGACAGAAGCTTGGACCAGTTTATGTGAACAATTTGTCTACGTCGACTGTGATGTGGTTCTGACCTCTTGCCGGATCATTACATATGTATCCATCTTTACAGTATGCCAAAGTATCTCTCAAAGAAAAGGAAAGCCTCTCCTGCAATTTTTACGAAGCATGTCTTAAATCTTTCGCATTCTTACCCCACGATGTCCGCGTAGTCGCCTAAAAGGATCAGTTGAGAAGAGTTCGCTCGCGGACTTAATGCCAGCCGGAACACCTGATCGTTGATCCGGCAGCGGCTGGTTGACGAGCAGCTGAGAATCATGCTCCACTTCCAACTTGAACCCTCCCCCAAATACCTATCAATGGACCTTGAAGCAAGTGGTCTCGCTCGTCTACTCAAGAACAACGACCCTCCCAACGCCTTCCAGAGGACGTGCTTGCAACAGGGGGCCCAAGCTTTGATCAAGGAGATCGAGGATTTGCGTCGTTCCAATGCCCTCGACCCCGCCCTGGAGGCCCTAAAATGTCGCCTTCGGCAACACAAGACATTGCTCTCCCCATGGAGGCGAATCCCATTGGAGCTCATCTCGGAAATTTTTTCCCATGTCGAGCTTCGTCCAGTCCTCAGGTGGTTGGAAAGGAGGGAGCTGAAGTGGCTATGCCTGGTTTGCAAGAACTGGTGGCACGCTGCTAAGCTCACGCACAAATTCTGGAGTGGACTCTCGTTCTGCTTCGATCCAAAGGACAACTTGCGATGGAACCTGGTCGCCGACTGGTTCCATCGCTCGGGCTCTGCGCCAAGGACGTTGCAATTGCAGATAATGTCCCATTCCTATTCCAACTGCGACAAGGCGAAGAACTGCTTACTGGCGTCATCCGGCCTTCCAGTGCTCTTGGCACAAGGCCCAGCCTTGACTAGCTTTAGCATTAGAGCTGCCGACGCATGGTGTGTTCAGAGCCTTTTGTGCGCGATCGAGGCTCGGAGACCAAAGTCCAAGCCGTGTCCATGGGACTCTGTCACATCCCTGTCCCTTTCTGACTCGGCCGGAAAATGGGGCGAAGATGCGTCAAAATTCCTGTCGAAAGGCATGCCACCGACTTTAACGAAGTTCGCACTCTTCCTCCCTTCCTACCCGTCCGAAGCTGCCATTCCGACCTTCCAGGTTCCAAAAGGCTCCCTCTCAAATCTCACAACCTTCCATCTACAATGCCACGATTGGCCAAGAAGCTTCATCATCGCTACACTGCGCAATTGCCCCAATGTGGAGACGCTGACGTTGGATCTCGCCGGAGATTTATGGGAATGTGATGGAACGACGACCTCTCGCAACGTCTCCCGTGCAGGCATTCAGCTCCCCAATCTCAAGACGCTTCGTCTGCTTCACGTTCACCCAGATGCAACGGTTATACTCAGCGCTCTGAAAGCCCAAGTCATCTCTCACCTAGAAGTCAGCTTCATGCCGTTCCAATCATACTCCGACTTCGACTGGGAATCCGATAGCGAGGACCCGGACTTTAACTATCATTTCGTGGATCAGACCTTCTCCAAATCATTGTGGAAATTCCTCCAAGACGGGCGCCAAAATACCCTGCAGTACCTTCGTATCCACGCGTGCCTCATCCAGTGCGAGGTATTTGACAAAATATGGCGGATTGAATCTCTTCGACACCTCTGTCTGGACGATGCAGTTTACGATTACGACCGCAAGGAGTTCCCGGAACTATGGAAGATGGTACCCCGGCCCGTTCCCAACCTCGAGGTTCTCGAATTGAACGATTACCAGTCTGAATTCATTGACCTCGATGGGATAGAAGAAGTTATTCGGAAGAGGCTCGACCCGCCTATCAAGCTCAAGTTTGGGCATAATCGTCACGATCATTGTTGCTGTTGAAGAGGGAGGAGGGGTGTCTTTTCTGTGAAAAGTATTAAAAGCTATTTCTATGTATATTTATTGGCTTTCCTTACACAGAAGTTAATTGAATTTTTTGGGTGGCTACGAGAATTGCTGGCCCCCGGGGTCATACCGGAGGTCGACCGGGATACCGCATGATTTGATCCGAGTCGTGAGATCGGTCGGCGGGGTCACTATCCTTGCAAACCTTTTACCTTCGTATCGCTCGCTTCTGCCAGCTCACTAGCTTAGCCATGGATCTCAATACAAGTGGCCTATCTCACCTCCTCAGTACCAATGATCCCCCAAACTCCTCCGAGAAAACCTGCCTGGTGCAGAACGTCGACGCTCTAAACAAGGAGATCAAGAAATTATCCCAAGCCAATGACAACCCCGCGAAGCTGGACGAGCTCATGGCACGGCTTCAGCAGCATCGACTTTTACTCTCTCCTTGCAGGCAAATGCCGCTAGAAATCATATCGGAGATAATTTTCAATGTTGGATTGCCACTAGTCCTGGATTCGAACGGCAGACAGCGACTGAAGCAGTTATGCTTGGTTTGCAAGAGCTGGTGGACCGCGGCCCAAGTCACGCATCGACTGTGGAGCGGCCTCTCGTTAGAGTTTGGTAGCAAGGCGCCTCTACGATGGGACCTCATCGCCGACTGGTTCCGTCGCTCAGGCAATGTTCCAAGAACGCTGGATTTGATTATGCAACCCCATGCCCATTCGGGGTGCAACAAGCCGGAGAAATGTTTCCTGGTATCGTCCGGGTTTCCGAAATTTCTAGCGCAGGGACCAGCTTTGACTCGGCTATCCATCAGCTCTACCAACGTACGGTGCATTAGGAATCTTTTGCACTCGATCGAATTGTCGAAGCCGGAGTCGAACTTATGCCCCTGGGATTCCGTTTCGTCGCTGTCCATCTCATATCCCGGAGCTTGGTACGAAGATTCGTCGTCACTTCTGTCCAAAGGCCTGCCATCTGCGTTGACAACCTTCGAGCTCTTTCTTCCATCCTGGCCCTCAGGCTCCGGCATTCCGACCGCCCGAATCCAACCAGGTGTCCTCGCAGTTCTCACAACCTTCCATATAAAGTGCGATTGGCCCAGAAGCTTCCTTCTCGCCACACTTCAAGATTGCACCAATGTCGAGACGTTAACTCTGGACCTTGCCGGACATGACTGGACATGCGATGGATCGACTATTTCTCAAAATGCTTCCGGGGCAGGCGTTCAGCTCCCCAAGCTCAAAACCCTTCGCCTTCAACACCTCCTGCCAGAGGCAGCGGAAATTCTGAAAATTCTCAAAGCTCCAATCATCTCCAGCCTCGACATCAGCTTTAGGCCCTACGAAGGTGATCCGGACCCCGAGTCTTTTGATCACCCTCAAGTGGACGATCAATTTGCCGATCCATTGTGGACGTTCCTTCAGCACGGATCCCAAACCACACTCGGATACCTTCGCATTCACGGAGCATTCCTTCAATACGAGGCGTTTGAAAAGATATGGAGGATACAACCTGTCCGACATCTCTGCCTGGACGATTCCATGTATGATCATGATCGGTTTGACTTCCCTCTAGTATGGGGCATCGTGCCTCACCCAGTTCCCAACCTGGAAGTTCTCGAATGGCTCAATTTTCCGGACGAGATGGCCGACGTCGACACGGTGGAAGAAATCCTTCAGGAGAGAGGTATCAAGCTCATATATACCCCGGATATTTACAACATCTGGTGAAAGGCGAATTTGGGATGGGGCGAAGGTTTGATGGAAGGGGAACGTATGTTCGAAGCATTTGAATCTCGTGTAAATGTATTGGTATCGTTCGACTCTGTTATTTCTTGCTGTTGTACATCTTTTGAACGCTTGGGCATTTAAAGTTTTAAGGATTGAGTCGTTTTGGAGACGATACTCCCGGTAATGGGCTCCGTCGTCTTCACATCAATCAGAGAAGAAGCAGACCTTCGCCTGCCATGCAGCAAGCACATGGGTGTGTACCGTTCTCACCCTCTTCAGGAAATCCACCAGCTCTCTAATCTCGGCTCAACAGAACGTAAAGTCGAACCCTTCGGTGAGCCCAAGCAAAATCGAAGTTTCATGTCGACAACTCAGATTGAATTCGAATTCAGGTCTCCTGCCCACCGCTATGATTGTCGGCGTTATTGAGCGCTTCGACTTGTTTGGTGAACCGTCGCTTCTCGAGAAAAAGTCCCGAGAACTGTTGCGATCTGACTAGGATCTGGACATTGGTTCAATCATGACAAGGGTGGTGAGCATGTACGTGACGGCCAAACCTCGTTTCTCGCCCCTTTATTGGCTCAAGGCTACGGGCTCGGCATGTTCTTTGAGTCCCAGGCCCCACAACCCGTTCGTTTTCCTCGGATCTCGCTCCTTTTCAACATCATCATCACCTGAGCATCCTGGGGCGTATATAAAGTGCAAAGATCTCCGAGCCAAGGTCGAGTTCCCCACCGCTTGAACCGTCATCGATATCAAGAGGCGCAGCTATGATGTCGTCGCCGAGCCTTTGGACCGTGGGGTTGCTTGGCGTCCTTGCCGTAACGGTCAGCGCACAGGCACCCGAGTATGTTCAGCGCCATCGTTCCACATCCACCTTCTGTTCTAACTTCCTGCTCAAAGGTTTATTGGAGAGCTGTTGCTTCAGCCTCAAATCAATAACCGTGAGTGACTCCGTTTCCCTCTCAAACACGTCCGTTAACATCAACTTGAAATTGATTCTAGAGAAGTGCCTCACCGCTTCAGCAAACAGCGACGGCGCAGCGGTCATTCTGCAGACATGCTCAGGATCGGCGAACCAGAAGTGGACGTTCACCGGAGGCACCATGAGAGCATTCGGAAATAAGTGCTTGGATGTGAAAGAAGGTGTCAACCAGGATGGAACGAAGTTGCAGGTGTGGACTTGCAGCGCTAACAACGCAAACCAGCAGTGGTACTACAGCAAGTGGGATAATACGGTCACTTGGACTGGCAAGGGCAAGTGCATTGATGTGGCTGAAGGGAACCAGGCGGATGGGACTTTGGTGAGTGGGATCGTCCTAGACTCGCTTTTTCGGTCTTTCCTCTCCTCCGAGTCGTCAATCAAGGTTTACTGACAAGATTCTTAACGCATTTGTAGATTCAAGTCTGGGGTTGCTACAACAAGAATCCCAATCAAGTCTGGAGCACTGGGTACCTGACCAGCGCGTTGCCCAACAAATCTCAGAACGGCCAATCTGGCACGAACAATTGCGGAACCGGTTCAAGCCAGACTTCGAATTGCCAAACGGCTTGGGTCAAGTGAGATCAGTTCTGATGAACCCTAGGGATATCTACTGACATGTACTACTTCCGACAGCTCTGCGACCGACTTCTGCTTGTGGGCTCCCCCGTATCCTGGTACAGTTGGTGACACAGAAAGGGAAGCCGTTGCTTGGTGCACAAAGACCGGCCGAGGCACGCGTACCATACCGGATGGCACCTTACGAGGAGTCCATTTCGTCAAGACATCTGAATACGTCCAGATCACGGGTGTCGGCGATTTCACGAAGATGAACATCCCAGCTGGCGACGATGGTGGAGAGATGGATAACAGAGGCGCGGATGGTAAAGGCAACCCGAGTATGTTTTCGTGTTCTTCTTGGAATCACTTCTGCAGAACAACCTGACGAACGATTCTCTCTTTATTATAGTTGGAGGACTGCTTTATGGAAACACGTTTGGCGCCGGCTTGCAATATCACGAATGGACCGAATTTATCTCGGACGACGAATTCTGTATTCGGGCTTGCATCGGTCCCCGTTCTAAACAGCTTTGCAACCACATCTATGACATCATGGGTTGCTGGTGGGTGAGTATCATTCTTCCCCATCTTCTTCTTCCTCTCAATGTCGCACGTTGGATATTTAAATCGCTCTTTTTTTAGAACATCCCCGCCAACTATGGTGCTGGAGTTTACGAAGAGTGTGTTGGGGATCCTGCAATACCTATGGGAGTTTATGGTACCTCAACATGGTCCCAGGGAATTAGCCCGACGCCTCCACCACACCCAGCTCCTGCCTCAAGCAGCTGCACGACCATGTCCACCATTAGTGTCACTCCCCTCAGACGAAGCTTGGGAGCTGAGGCTGAGGTGCCGGTTCCTCTTGCCAGGAGGTATCCTGTCCCTTCATTCCCTGGGGCAACTGCGATGCCTGTTGCTTAAGTTGGATTTATGGACAGATATTCGTTTACCTACTTGACTCTGACTCTGGATCTCGAATGGACTTTTTAGGACGCTTTTTTCGTCTTCTGTCTGCTTGGACTGTTACGGTCGCTAAGGCGTATGTTACCACTCGACCCGATTCATTTTCCCTGTAAACCCGAACCCTCTGGACAATACTGTCGAGTTCTACCTTAACTGCACCGAATTAATGCATCGAACTTAGTGAACAGAGTAAAATCATTCATTCAGCTAACAACGAAGGACGTTCGTTCCAGAAATCATCTTTGATAATGTCGCAATGAAGTAGAACTATTCGCGTTGGAGGTTTCGTTTTCGCCTTCCTGACCTTTTTCTCCTTTTTCCCGCTCCTCTTCTGCTCCTCAGCGGGAGAGCCGTTGTCTTCCACAGTCGTAGCATTCGATCCTTCACTCGTAGCTACCGAGTCCAAAGAGGAAGGGACCTGAGCAAACGGTCAGCGAAAATAGATAGACTAGCGGTCGGATCAACCTACCTGAGCATTGACGTCGGAGCGTTCCAGGTTTTCTTTTGTCGACGAAGGCTGGATGGATTCGTATTAGACGTGGCCTCGGAATGACAAGGGATCCAACTCACTTCCTGTTCCGCCACTTCCTCCCTGACCAACACACTCCCTTTCCGAAATCTAGGATCTAATTGATTATAGTTGATCTTGAATCGCGAAAACAGAATTTCGTGTTTATCTTTCGCGAATGTCCCCTGAAACGGAGGTCAGAGCTAGTCCGGAAGACAAAGGGGAATGAACACACACGAAGGGTCGCATGCGCTTCGGTGGTCGTCTGCCCTCCTTGCTGCACCAAAGCCCAGAAGGTCGTGTTATACAGGTTGTTGATATGCGTATCTGCCTGTCTCCAGGCAAAATAGTCGCGTATGTGCTTTTCGGCTGGGTATGGAACAATACGACCGTCAAATGAAGGCGGATATTGGAGAGGTTTGTCCCGAAAGTATGTCGACCAGTTGAAGACGTAAGACGACGTGAAGTAGGACGTGAGGGTTGTCACAATCTTGGCCTCTCTGCGGTTATACAGACTCGTCGACCGCTTCAACAGAAAACTGAATCATAGGTGGTCCATTAGCGGCTGGGACAACAAGACCGAAAGCATTGCAACGCACCTGTATTCATCCGACTCCCCGAACGCCAACACAATATCAGGATACTCTTCCATGACACTCCTGGCAGCGTGGTCCATCAGCTGTAATGCTCGTACATCGTTGGGTTTTTCGAAATCATGAACGTCAGAGAATCTAGTCCACAATCAGGAATCTTGAATTCGATCCCCAGTGGCAGCTAGTCCCACCGATGAAAAGAGTGGCCGTCCAGACGGAAAACCATGAATGTGTCTGGTAATATGGGGTCAGGGAGCTCGAAGGATCGCACATAGGCATATTTCGAGTTTGCCATGGCGGTGGTTGAAAGAGAAAGGTGCCCGGCATCATTCCGTTCTAAATCTAATATTCTTGCCCACGGCCATCATGATGACCTCAACTGCTGTTGACGACGTCAAGCTTGCAATGGCCCCCCACCCAACCTCCACCCTTCTCCTCGTCTAGTCGTCTATGGTCGGTATCTTTGGCAGTATATTTGCATGCTTCAGGCCCACGTCGCAAAAAGATGCTTGCGTTTTCTGTGGAATAGACAAGGGTCCCAGGACACTATACCAGGTGAGCCGTGAAAATGAACCATAAGGTGGTTGGAGGGCTGAAACTCCGGACTACAGGATGACACCTTCCTCGCTTTCGAAGACATAAAGCCAGCGGCAAAGCACCACTTTCTCGTCATACCGAGATCTCATGTCGGTCAGCCTCGCGTTGAACTCCTTAGACCAGCAATGTCATGGTATTGATAAATATCCAACGATGCATAGAGAGCATACAAACTCTCACAAAAGAGGATATTCCTTTCCGTGAGTATCCCGTTCATATAGTTCTACAATCATCTGACGTGTCCCTGCAGTGAAGGACATGCAGAAAGTTGGAGTCGCTCTCATGGACAAATACAACGTCCCAGAAGACGAGAGACGGTGCGTCAGGACACTCTCGTTCAAGGTCGAAGATTTTGACGAACATTGAACCTCTGATCTCGCACAGTATGGGCTTCCATATACCCCCATTCAATTCTGTAGATCACCTGCATCTCCACGTCCAAGCCCTCCCCTACAATTCTTCCATAATCGCCAAAAAATACCGGCTCGTGAATGGGTCGGGATCCCACCACAAGGGGTTCACGTGGTTCGTGGAAGTGGGGCAGGCAATTCGGATTCTCGAGTCAGGGAGAGAAATCAGCACGCTTCCCTGTTAACCCCCGGGGATCTTCAAGGTCTTCCCATCCCGAAGCATTGTACGATGTAGTGGGCCGATTAGCCTTGCCCCGAATCACATTGCTTTCCATTTTCGTTGTACCGAGCACCGCCCTGCGGGTTGCAAGGAGTCATCAATCTCAAATGCTGATACTCCTAGAATACTGATAGTATGAAGGATTATTTGAAGCCATGTTTCCCTCCGACCATTCAAAGCGAGCTCGTTGATGACTCAATAAAGCGGCTTCCTCAGCTGGTGGTCATTGAGCACCTCGACCTTGTCTCCCTCCTCAATATTCAGCAGGTGTGTGAATTGGTACCCATATTGCGCTCCCCTTGTGGCTGACAGCTCGCCGTTGGTCAGACATGCAAGCCCTTCTCGTGTGTCACCAAGGGTTCTGTTAATGTGTAGAGGCGATGCTTACTGCAACAGTACATTCGTGATGAAGTATTCCGGCTAACATATAAATACCTTTCAACGGCTTCCCAGTTCAAAGCCTAGACACCTCCCCAAAGTCATTGCACCTTTCTTCTGGCTTGTGAACAATGCTCAGTAAATGATAATCTCATGCAACACACTGGTAAATTATCCATCCTCTCGTTCTCTCGTGGGAGGCTCCAAGCGCGTTCACCTCTGGGACACGTCCTGCGTTTCGGGCGAAGAGCACTGCTCAGGCCAACAGAGCTCACCCAGAGGGTGACGAAGGGCTTGATTTCAAGAAAATTTCCCGATGTTAATTTCAATTCCTACCTGGTCGCGTAATCAAACGAGGGTGAACTGGGTTACAGTCGTTTGCAAAGTAATAGTGGTACAGTCGAACCCGTCATAAGTCATACCCCTCGGTGGGCGGAGTTTTCTATGACTTTTGAGAGGTTATGACTTTCCACAAACTTACCAAATTGGAATAATTTTCCCATCATACAAAAAGCCCTATGAAATTAGCTATTTTATACTGCTCTGTCCAGATCCAAACTATGGGAAACACGACGGTGGCCCGAGAGTTTTTTCATTGGTGGAAGCATCCCTGAGTCATGCTGGAAGGTTGGTAACACCTAAGTCATCGAATCTAATCTAATCGCCGCCTTCCTAGGCGTGTTTCAACGGCCTCATAAAAGTCATAATTTGAGTTTTTCATACCAAGGCCGAATAAAACCATGTCTTATTCTAGAAGGTGTGCTGCAAAAAACGCGAAAAATCGCCAGAAATTCCGGAGAAAATGACTAAAGCTATGACTTTTGCCCCCGACGGGGCTATGACTTATGCCTTTTTGGCGACCTATGACTTTTTAGCCAAATTCACCCGCCTACCATGGTGGTGGACTGAAAAATCTATGACTTATTAGCGACTATGACTTTTCACACGTATGACTTATGACGGGTTCGACTGTACTCAATTTGGCGGAATAGCGGTTTTGCGGAATAGTGAAAGCCCTGCCGTGAGACCGTTTGATGGTATGTCAGCCTGCTTGGCGGAGAAACCCTGTTCCATTCGACGGTGAAAAAAAATGATAAAAATGAGATTTTTGGATATGAGTATTGCTCGAGCCACATAGACAAAGGATATCTCTTTTTCAGACTGGCGTCTGGCAGGGGAGCACGAAAGGAATGGTGGAGGAACTTGGGACAGGTGCTCTCAAGCGAGCGCATCTCACGCCCCCGAAAGCTTGGGAACCTTTTCCTTTCTTCAGATAAAATCGACATATTGGGGAAGGACGAAGACAGAGTCCACATGGCTCGTCCGAAGCCTTGACTTTGGGGTCAAAGAGGATATGCACAGCCATGTGTTCTAAGACTCGCTGGCCTTGAGCTGCATCTAGGGTTGGAGCGGGGTCACAGAATTCGCATTCGATGATGTTCGCTCCTCCAATATCTTTAAAGTCGCGCTTGTCCTCACAGAGAAAGCACAACTTTCCTGAAAGTTCAAATTGAGTGTCAATATTACAATGGTATTTAGACGGGCAAGGGCATACAAACATACCATCCAAATCTTTGTATGGAAATTCCTTGGAAAGCGCAATTTTTGGTGTTTTTTTCAAATCTGCCAAGGATAATCTAGCAACTAGGCCAGCCGACAGAGCAATAAGGAAAGCACTGTCCAACAGATAGAAGACAGTTGAAGGTTGACTTGGAGCCATGGCGATGACTGGGTTGACCGTTTCAATGAATCTCCCGGGAACAGTGAATGTAATCTCCGGAATGCTGTGCGTTCTCCAATCGTATTGCCCAGATGTATCTTCTACAGATGTTGACCTCCTCAGGCCGAGCAACTGAAAAGAAATAGTAACTGTGTCTTCCACCAATAGATGAAGTGATATCTCCTCGACAGTGCGCCCATCAATGCAAATGGCATTGACTTCACCAATGCAGAGCCAGATCTGACTCTCACAGCAAAGAACAGTAGCGACAGGGTCATGGACTACGATGACACCTTCTCCAGACTCGATATCGGCAAGGTGAGAAGAGGGGTGTTCGCTTGTTGATGATTGAGAAGTGTAGCGGCCAACGTGTTGCACTCGTTTTAGCCGGTCTGTCGAAGTTGTAAAAGTGCGATATTTGCTGTACATAGCCAGTGCCCGGGATTTCAACATTGGCTTCCCTTTGACTTCGATCGTTTTCTCAATAGCATTTGTTGAGTTTCCTTCCGCGCTGGAAGCAGCATCGACGTCAAGCATATCTTCAATTTCCACTTGTGCCTCAATTTCAGAGAACTCGTTTGGCATTGCACTTCTTGACTCAGATTCATTTTGAGAATCATCATCGTCATCTTGAAGCGCAATGTCAATGAGAAGAGCACCCTTTGGTGATAGGATGTCGATGGGTTTGGCAGTGGAAAGCGAGCTTTTGAGTTTTGCAAACACATCTGCAGCACGAGGAACGTCCTTTTCTACCGTATGACGACCATCAAGCCATGAAACGAGTAGCGAGACATTCTTGACCTTGAGATCAGCTCTCCAAAATTGTGGCTTGATATGATCAGAGGCATCCGGGAGCACCTGTGAATCACGGGTAACGGCTGGGAGTTTGAGT
Organism: Candolleomyces aberdarensis; assembly: GCA_004126415.1. Classification (NCBI taxonomy): domain Eukaryota; kingdom Fungi; phylum Basidiomycota; class Agaricomycetes; order Agaricales; family Psathyrellaceae; genus Candolleomyces; species Candolleomyces aberdarensis. The sequence goes on along the minus strand of SDEE01001018.1, from coordinate 1,073 downwards.
CTGCGAGGTGGCGAGGTGGCCGATCCCAGTGAGGATATTTTGCTAGGATATTAGCCACCTCAGTGGTTCCACTGAGACGCCACAAGAGCTGAAGAACATCAAGATTTGCGGCATTTCCAACCATTGTCCTGAGGTCCCCAAAATTCTCCTCCAAGCGGTCTGTCCCAAGTAGAATGATCCAGAATGACCCTTCAGGGTTGTCGACCTTTGCCTTTGCAACGCAGAAGAATATATTTTTGATCATGATCATGAGATCAACATATAAGAGAGTGGGGAGACACTCCATTCCGTCAATTTCATAGAACAGCATGGCAAGATGAGCGGAAGCACTCAAATGCTCCAACTGTTCAGAAAGGGAGAGGTCGACGCATAGATATGGAATGACGGTGTGATAGAGAAATTTCCCAAAGGTCCACAGTGCCTCTCTTGCTTTGATGAAGCCCGGGTTGCTGTTGGCAGTTGTGCGAGAAAGAGTCCAGATGGCCCGAAGCAGATCAAATGCGAGCTTGATATCTTGCTTGTCCTCTGGATTGAGGAGGGCTCGGATATGGTCAGCACCAAAATTGTCTGCCTGAAGATGTGCCTTGATAATCAAAGGTGTAATTCGAGTACCAAAAACGACAATTTCATGTTCGCGAAGAAGTAGGTTTCGGAACCATTTGAAAATGTGTTTCCAGTCCTTGTCGGCAATGAGGTCATCATCCCCAACCAATAGATTCATGAAGGGCAGGCCAGAAAGGAGTTGATATATCTCCAAGTCTGGTGACAACTTCTGCTTGCACGTCAAAATTGTCATAGCAGACCCGCGACGCGACTCTCCATCAGAGGTGAGGCTAACAATGCAAACCTGGGTTATTGATTTGTGCGCTGATGAGATCGGTGCTGCCGAGCTCGAAACACAACACACCAAACTACACACAACCTAAGTCACAGGCAGTGCGAAGCGAAGCGTCGTGAGAGTAAGGCCGCACGAAGTCAAGTGCGAGTAAGTGGGGGTTATAGAGTGAATTAAGAATACTTGGTATCCGAGTTCTCTCTTATTAAACTTCCACAAAATACTAAGGTACCCTGAT
>SDEE01001017.1:0-14929 GCA_004126415.1 Candolleomyces aberdarensis | reverse complement strand
CCTACGCACTACTCCCTTTTTAGACGCATCTCCATACATTTCTAGCTTTTGCCGTATTTCTTGACATTTCTTGACATTTTTGTAAATAAATAGGACCAACATTTCGACCCTGCCAGGGTCAACTTCCCAACTTATCGGATTCCTACTTTTTTCATGTTCTCAGCGTGTGAGAGCGCTTAAAATAGTACGAAATCTAAATACTAGGTTTACTGATGGAGAAGCAATGTCAGTCGGTGTGAACCAAATTTCCGCTATCGGTCTTGGAAGAGGACATACTTGCTAAACGACAGGCATTGTCGGCCAGTGGGCACTCAACTTCTGTCATCAAGATTGGAGGAGGACTCACATCCTGAGCGACGGGCAAAGCCGATCTGTGAGCACTCAAATTGGTCGAAGGGGCCTGGCTCGCTGAGCAACGGGAGATGTCGGTAGGTGAGGACTCCCTTCCCGGCATCGAGCTTGGAAGAAGACTCACGAGCTAAACGAGAACCAGCGTCGATCCATGAGCAATCCATTTCCGATATTAAGCTGAAAGAGGACTTACATACTGAACGACACGCAGTGTCAGCCATTAGCCACTGCATTGTCAACATTGAGCTCGGGCAAAAACTCACACTCTGAGCCATGGGCAATGTCGGTCGGTGATTTTTCCAGGTCCACCATAGAGATTGGTAGAGAACCCACCTTCTAAACAACGGGAGATGTCGATCGGTGAGGACTCCATTTCTGCCATTGAGCTTGGAAGAGAACTCACCCACTGAACGGACTGTTGGTCTATAAGCACTCTGTTTCCACGATAGATCAACGGAGACGACTGACCTTCTGAATGACAGGAAATGTCAGTCCTTGAGTATTGCATTTCCACTATTGAGCTTGGGCGAGAACTCACTTTCTGAGCAACAGACATTCTCGGTTGGTGATCTTTCCATAGCCACTATCAAAAAACAGGATATGTCGGTCGGTGAGAGTTCTATTCCAGACATCGAAGCCGGAAGAGGACCTACACGCTGAACGACACATCCAACATTGGTCGTTGAGGACTGCATTTCCGTGATCGACGAATGAAGCGAACTCACCTGCTGAACGACACGCAATGTCGGTCTGTAAGCACTGCACCGTTATCATTGAGCTTGGGGGAGAACTCACTGCTTTCTGAACCATGGGCAGGCAATGTTAGTCAATGATCTTTCCATTTCCGCCATAGATATTGGTGGAGGACTCACACTCTAAACAACAGGAAATGTCGATTAGTGAGGACTCCATTTCTCTCATTGAGTTTGGAAGATGACTCACAGGCCGTTCGCCAGGCGGATCCACTGCACCCATCGAGCCTGGAAGGGATCTTTACAGGCTGAATGACAAGCAACGCCGGTCGGTCAAAACTCCACTTCTGCCGTCGAGTCTGGAAGAAGACTCACACGCTGAGCGACAGGCAACGTCAATCTCGAGTGCTTGTCTCCGCTATTGAGCTTGGAGGACACTTTCTGGACGCCAGGTAATGTCGGCCGGTGAGCATTCCATCTCTTTGATCGACCTTGAAAGCGAACTCACTTGCTGAACCATGGCATACTGGTGAGCACCCTTTGTCTACTATCTGTAAGAACCACGTCCCTACATACCTTTCTAAACTGCCCCTGTACACGGCGAAAAAATGCCTCTTCCCATCCTCTACTAACTCTATCTCATTGCCCTCGGAGCTCACGTCTCCGGATCCGAAGCGCGTGTTGCACCGGCGGCTAGACTCAGTTGATGAGAAAGCAATAAAGAATGGATGAAGCAATGCGCGTACCAAACCCGCCACCCATCGTCCTCGTATGTCCNGATCGGGGTGTTTCCACAATGAGGGCACAGTTTTGAAGCTTCCTCCAGCCAAACTCTATATATCAGCATGATCATGGCCAATTCCTCACCAGTATTCATCACATCATTCCACGTTTCCGCATCCACGAGCGTTCCACCATGTGCCCGTGCAATGCGGTAATCCCTCCGCAAGACATGCCTTTCTTCAATCTTTTGTTCGAAATGCGTCACCAGAGTGTTGTGCAGAGCCTTTTGTCATTTCAGGTAAGGAAATTGGCGAACAATAAGCGAGCTAGGACACAGACCTCATAAGATCGTACAATACTCCAGGGAAAGGTGAGGCGTTCTCCCAGAGCATCGGTGATGATCAAAGCGTTCGCATTCGTGTGACCGATAGCAGGTGGGAGGCTTAGTCTAAGCTGTCGGAGCTGATTGATGAGCTCCTTGACCTCGCCTGCGCAGCGTTACACTTCATGACGCAGGCTCAACTCTTGTTCAATTACCCTCAGAACGAAACTTCACCTACAATCCTCCGGGCTGTTGTTATAGACATTCGTGATCATATCCCTTCCGATGTTGTAAAAGCTTCCCCCGGAAATGGTGAAGCCGTAGCTGTTGCAAAACATCTTAAACCCATGCGAAATTCATCCTTTCCCTTCAGATAATCGGGGTCAGCGTCAGGGTTCCTTTGTGGAAGCGCACTCGACTTACAGACAGCCGGTGTTGTTCATTGAGGATGATGAGGGAGAGGTAAAGCTAAAGCAAGTGGTCATTGACATGAACGCAGTATATAAAGCCGCAATGCTACCACGAGGTGGGAAAGCATGCACCCCATGCGTTCCACTCGTTCGGACATTTGTGTCAGCTCGGCGCCTAATCTCTGGTGTCATCAGGCCCGCAGAAGCCCCATGAATGTTTCACCTGTATGGGCGTTGATCGACTTCGATCGTTGGCTGCTTGATATATTGGACGCATTTGGCAGGCGTGATAACGAATGACAGAGACCCGCGCGAAAGATAAGAAAACTGGAGGTTTTAAGATCGAACGTACAGGAGGTATCTCAATTATTGGGACATGAACCCCGGAGGCAAGGGTGAGCCGGGAGAGTACAAATTGATTGTTCGCTATGACAATAACCTCATCATTCCATCCGTTTGCAACGTTCCTGGTACCAAGGTTGCCACTGCCTTCTCTAACTATCAAGCATGCCCCTTTGAGCCCCTTTAGCCCTGACAATCACCCAAGAGGTCGTCGCCCCTCAGGCAGGCTGTGGTCATGCGAGCTGTATCAACAATCGGATTGGGAAATGGAACCTTTCTTTCGTTTCGACTCTCTTTACTCATTGCCTCCAACCCCACTATCGTTCTCTCCTTCTTGTGTAATATTGTGGTATTTGACCGCTTACGGGCTAATTTTGGACCCAAGTCAGCAAATACCAAAGGCTAGGGTGTAGTCCCGAGCTGCACGAGATGCAGACCCACGAGCTTTGCGGAGCTCATTTCCCGTTATTTCCCCTCGTTAGAAGAGGTAGATTGACTGGTATGATTTCCCGGCCAACCTCCAATGGAATTGTCCATCTCCCAGTAGAAATACCTTATCGAGCCAGGGAAGATCTTGGGGAAGAAGCTTCTGAGCCATGCGTCGATCCGCACTTGGCACCATGTTGTACAGGATGTCAACGCTGCACCATCCGGACTACTGTCAACGACTAAGCTGTGCTTTCTAGGTACTTCAAGCGTTCTTCCTCTCGGTGCCTTTTTGTCAATAAGTTTACCGTCGTCCTATTGATTCAAGGCATAAGTCTCTCGTCACCTCTGCGAACGGATGTACTACCCACGTCTATACCTGCAGGTACAAAAGATGATATTGCCGGCTTGATATGGCTTGCTTCCCTTCTCTGCCATGCCTGAGCTTCTTCCTTGATATTAGGGGAGGAGTAAAAGTGAAAGTCAATCCGTCAGTCACAGTCCGCAAAACTGATCTATTGCTCTATGATGGTGGGCTGCTAATGCAGCTACTGAGCGGAGTTTGAAAGAGTCATAGCATCCTACTAAATTGGGAAACTCGCGGCCATTAGTCCAAGGACGGCTCTACATCTCAATCCACCTCCCTTGCTCAGCCATCTCGCCCACCTCTGGGTCTGGATTCGCATGCTTTTGTAGACTTAGTTAATCCTAGTGCGTTTGAGCCGGAGTTCTGAAGAACCCAGGGACCTCGTATCACGGAGATTCTATCGTGTTGCACTAGCTTGAAGGTCGGTCATCTTACATTAAAATGCGATCTAACCTGACGCGCGATACTTACAGAACCCGCAAGTGCCCTTCACTTGTGCGACGAGCTCCTTGAAGGCCGTTGGTCAAATCTCGCGGGACGATCACTCATCGGTTCACACTGTACCTCGACCTCGAATATTTCCTCCTTGCCCTCCGAGTATCACAGGCCCGAGAGTCTTCGCCTCGACGTCGTTAGGATTCAGAATTTGTATCTCCGCCCCGAGAACCTCCCTCGTTCAAGGGAGATAACCGCTGCCAAAGACATGGGCAACGCGATGTTAGAGTGTTATCTCATCGGCGGAGAATGGGAAGTGCGTCCCATAGAAGCAGTGAAGGGTTTCAAGGTCTGGAGTGTACTCGCCGAGGTCGACGGGAGACACGACAATCATGAGGCCTCCAGAATTTGAAGAATCACTTGAAATTCCTTCCTCGCGTCGAGCTTGGCGGATGGCGCGACATGGACGACGTTCGGACACCCCCAAGTTCCTTTCCTGGCCTCATTTACCTCAATCTAGGCAAACAGCCCAACGTAAACACTAACCGATTGGTTTCTAGCCCTTACCAATTTTTAAGGGCAGCCCGAGGTCCTACTCATCCTTCCGAGCTATGAGCTCTTCAGATCTTCTACGAGATATCAACATCCCCAATTCCTTCGTCAATCCAGCGAGGGTATTGACTGCATCCACTTCTAGACAGGCCGCAATGCACGCTAAAGCAACGGGAAAACGGCTGCGTCGTTCGGACTCCGTGATGAAACTTAAGATCCAACGCTAGATGTCTTTGATAAATCCGTCTAGGATGTAGAAGAGCGATTGGACGACGAGTATGTTGGTTTGGCGTAGTCCCAAGCTTCATCGGCTCGTCTGTTGGGTAGATTGATCGTCGAGAAATATCTTCCACTCGTGGACCAAGACTTTCAGCCAAGTTAGGTACAGGAGGAGATAGGGACGTCGATGGAGATCACTGCCAGTACCCCCATAGAAGTGTATGACCAACTGCTGTATTTCGGAGGCGCCGCTGGATGTATATCCCGCAACTACTCTTTAACATTCAGTTCGCGGTCGTGCGCGGAAAACGGTCAGCTAGGCAAATGGCATTCAGGTATTTGTCATAACTGGTCAGCCGAGATGAATGGCGAAGGAATAAATGGTTGACGAAACAACGCAGGAATTAGATTGCAGATTTTTGGGATAATTGAATACGAATACACTTTGTTTTGAATTCGAAGACGGCCAGATCACGATCCGAATTCTAGTGGGCGCAACTCTGGATACCCCTCAACTTCGTCTCTCAACAACGGCTCAAGGAGCGCCTTGACCTCCCCTGCCAGCTTCGCGTTCCGCGCCTCCAGCTTCTCTAGATCTTTTACCGCAGAGCTCCTCTCCTCTGGGGTCAATGGCCTCTCCCTCTCTTTGGTAAGCGCCTCGGCAACCTTGCTCTGCAGCCTGCTCCCTTGAGCCTTCTCATCCGAGAAAGCGACCATGTTGCCCCTCCTCACGACCGAAACACGGTCGACGAAGTCCACCTCGTCGATCCACTCCGCCACGCTCATCAGCCCGCGGTAGGAATCGTCATGAACCTTCACTGGCGTGAGGCGGATAGGCAGGTTCCCGCTCCCAGCCTCGGGAAGCTTCTCGTGGAAGCGGTGCAGGATACCCAGCCTGCTCAGTGCCGCGGGCACCGCCATCACGACGACCTCGACGCGGTACTGCGCTTCGCCGAACATGCGGGCCAACTCCCGAAAGTCATCTGGGTGTCGGCAAGCGCTCTCGAGGAGCACGTCAAGTTTCCGAGAGATTGCCTCGGCGGCGGCCATGGCGAGCCACTTCCGTGCATCTGGGCTCGTAGCGGGTGATGCGTGTGCAGGACTGTCGGATTCTAGAAGGGAGAGGTAGGCTGGATGGTGGGCTTTGTAGACATCAGCGATGAAGTGTGCGGGCGGGTGGGTGCGCGTCATAGCGGAGAGGATGGGGAGCGCGGTACGGGTTTCGCCCGCGCCGGTTTGGCCGACGATGAGGACGGCAAGAGGCCGGCCTCGGCTGGGATGAGGTGTCAAGGTCGGGGGCAGGTCGGCGGGGAGGATTTCGGTGGTAAAGATGCGGCGGGACTCCGACTCCGGGAGGATATGGTGGGAGAGATCTGGTGGAGGGGGCATTTTGGGTTTGGGGCTTCGATCCGCTACTCCGAGCCCCTGATATGGCCTGTAGGTATGGTCTCCCTAGGACACGCTGGGCAGCGTCGGTGGGATAATCTCGAACGAGAAAGGTGGATCGGTTCGCGCCTCGTGAGTGGAGAGTTCCATTTCTAGACGCCCCCAAGCACAGTGATAAGATCACGGATCTAATCGACTTCTTTATCTAATCTCTTGTCGTGTGAAAATGGCACCAAACCCGGTCATCCCTCAACTTGTGCACCTCACACTTCAACGTGTTTAGGCGTTCGGGTGTAGTTTTACTTTCGGGTCATCCTGACAAGAGCTCGACCAGTGACGACCTCGATGTGTAGGCCGAGGGGACGAGTATACCGTGCGTACTTTCTTCGATGGAATTTATGACGCGGTTCTTGGGGCTCGTATACTGCTGTAATACACGTCCATAGTCGCAGTCAAAAAGGCTCTCACCCGATTCAACATGCCTGCTCGGACGATGGCCTCCTATACGACTCCTCAATCGCATTCGGAACTCTGCCCCGCAGCCACTCCCAGGGACATATACCGCAAGATGACACAAATTCCCGACGAAGATGTTCCTACCCCTCGCATCAACAGGATACCAGCTCCCACAGCGGATCTACATGCGGCTGTGACGGACAGGTTACGGTTTCAAGGGATGTGTTTGGTGGAAGATTGGGATGTTCTCCAGAGAATGACGGGGAACGAGACAATCCGTTGGCGCTCTTCCCGTCTAGGTAAACACGTAAATAGGGAGTGTAATTTTTTCCATCGAGCTTGCCTCACTTCGCGCGCAGGCATTCATGAGGCTTTAAATAAATTGACAAATAGAAGGATTACATAGGAAGTGATTCAACGAGCGCTAACACTAATGTATCAAGCTAAATGAGAAACCTTCTACATCGACACCCCTCCGGTCAAGCTCTTGAACAACATCTATTTCAAACTGATACCGCTTGAAGAGTCCGGGACCTCTGCAGTCCACGACGGCTTTTTCGAGCTGGAAGGCTTGGACGTTGGACGTTTTTACCCTTCTCCTTCCTACAATGAAATCTACAAATGCGACTTCGTCAAGCTTCCCTTCATTTGGCCGACATCCAAATTCTCGAATCCTAGGACAAAGACAGCTGTCGGCAATCCAGACCCCGGATTCATCGAACTGAGGAGTCATCTTGGCCCAAAGCTCTCGCGATAGAGAGGCCTGCTCCAGGTACCCTCTACCATAGTCCTTGCATCGTAATCCAAGGAGGTTGAGCCGAACTAGGTTTGGCAGCTGTTGGAGGCAGTTGTGGAGTGCTGATTGAGTGAGAGGAGCATAGCAGAATGTGACGTCGGTGAGGGTGGTGGCAAATTGGTGAATACACTCGACAAACCCGTTGTGAGCGCTGGGTATATTGTGGCCGTACCCGTCGGTCATCGTGAATTTGAGAAGTGAGGGTAAGATGAGTGATGGTGCAAAGCCAATGGGAAGAGAATATGGACTTGTGATCGGTTGCAGAATGATTTCCTCGAGGAATGGTAGCGATATCGGTTCCTGGGACCAATTGCTTTGTCCATCTACTACATGGAGATCGACACGTTGAAGGTTGGGGCAGTTTTTCAGGACTTCCAACGCTTGATGACCTCCGAATGGAGCCGCAATGGAAAAAAAGTCGCTTGGTTCCTCTGTCATTGGATACCCTCCAAAGGTCAAGCTCGTCAAACTCGACCAATTTATGGGAATGGAACCTATGTCTTGTAACAGCAAGGGAATCTCCAACGAGCGCAATGACTTCGTCGTGAAGAGCTGCACAGATGACATGAAGTTCTTTTGCCATCTTTCCAAAGAACAAAACCTAAATGCTACTCGTGCGCTCCGGAGTATGCGACTTGGTTGAGCCGGAATCAGGAGGCGGCGGGTGTGCGGGGTGACGGCGCAGGAGAATGTGAAGTCCCTCCACCGTGGCGATGCTTCACACAAAAGGTCGACTATCTTGTCCAAGTGCACCAGGCCATCAGTCATCTTGTCCTCAGGCCAACCTTCCTCCCCAACTAGGTTCGCTTCCTTGACCTCATCGACGTTCACCGACAAGGGACAGTCTCCGGAGCGAGACAACCAGATCTCTGTCACCCGCTGAATTCGTTCCAGCGCGTTCTTCCAGAAATCTTCAGCCTGTTTCTGGTTCATTCCTTCGAATGACTTCGCCCTAGCACACATGATTTCGAATAGGCAGAAAGGGTAGGGAGGGAGGATAAGATGAATATGACGCCACAAGGCCGCTGTACTAAGAGCAATCTCCCGCCACTCGCGACAGATATGGCTCGCAACCACTGCCGGATGTGTACGTGACATTTTCAAGGTACCATCTTGAAGCTTGGTGTCCACAGCAGCGAGGAAAATGGATATAAGGATGTCGATTGGGAAGCTTTGGATGGGGAAAGCTGAGCTTGACTCCGATTCGTCGCTTTGAGAGCGTTGAATGGGGAGAGCTGATTCTGACACAGATTCGTCGGTTGGGGAACGCTGGACAGGGAAAGCTGACTTGGTGTCTGATTCGCGCATACAGATGTCCCAGGGATCGTCGGATAGCTGTAGAGGCGGTTGCCCTTGTTCTATACCATCTGGCCCTACGGCTTCGACATCAGATCTGATAAGGTTTATCGAGGCTTCTGGACGCGAGTCCGAGTCGAGGTGGTCCATATTGGTGGAAGCGCAAGTTGGGGAAGGAATGCTAATGCTGCAAGGAGTAGAGTAGGACTTGAGGAGGCACGGGTCCAGGCGACAACGAGGGGTTTGGAACAGTCCCAGAAGCGCAGTTGCCATTGGCATCCAATGCCTGACTGCGGGATCTTGATTGATGGGGAGAAATATATGAGAATTGGGTACCAACTTGGAGACGAAATTACGGCACATTTGCGAAGCTTTCAGTATCTAGGACCTGAGATGCGAATTCATCAACTCAAGTCGGAGGGTGGTCCTGTCAAAGAAAACAGCCTCCTGGCACCGGTTACATCACGAACAACCTCAAAAATACCATTCTCCCTCCAAACCGAACCCGTTCCTCAATGTCTTTCATGGGATTCCGTGTTCGAAGGCAGACGAACTACAAGGTCTTCTTTCCGATCCTCCATCAGCTTCACCGTCGGATCCGTAAATACAGCGCGTCTCTGTGGGTTTCACCTGTTCAATGTCACTGAGAGCACTAAGGATGAACTTCGAGCGCCACGTCCCCGACCTCGACCTAGACGGCATCTGCCATCGCCAGTGGAACAAGCGCCGATCACGACGACAACCGACTCCGCTGAGTTGAATACCGCCTAAATCGAGGAACTCGTTGCCTAGGGAAGGACGGTGCGACCACAGTGTTCGTCGATGTTGCTCGAGGCTTGGAAGATAATCCAGCAGTCAGCGGAGAAAGGTGCAGGGTCCAAATCGACAGTTTCGTCCAACACCGTCCTCAACCCTCTCCGTTCACCAAGGACGAATCTTTTCAGCACGCGCTTGCCGGGGACGACGACGATCAATATTCCCAAACTCCCTTCGATACCCTATCCACCGGAAAGCACAACTCCAAGTGCTCTCGCTCGTACACCTATGACAGGACCAGGAAAGAGACGCGAGACAGATTCGGATGCGAGCATTTCCGCCTCAAACGACAGATTATGATGCAGCTTCGAACAGGGTAACCGATCACTTGAGTATTTGTTCAGGCTCTCAACGGAGCCGTCGCTGCCTAGACCTAGGGCGATGGAAATGAGGAAGACGTTGTCGATTTGATGGGAGCGCGTACGCAGGACCTACTAGGCCTTATACACATGGTCACGTACCGGTCCGATGCAGGAGGACCTGGTCAACGAGATATATGGGTCTTTGGATTTGGGAGTGGCAGCGAGAATGGGAGGAACGTGTTTGTTGGTGGATCGAGCCATAGCTCCGGGGCGTGATAGGCATAGGAGACAAGGGAGTGGATCGGTCATCCCAGAGCCCTCTATTCCCCAACCGACCCTCTTTCTTAGACCGGTCCCCGTCGCTCTATATCTTCGCCACCCTCTATCTTCATTCTCCGGCTGGTTCACTAATCTACCTCTTTCTGGGATTGCTTTGGATAGAGTCATTCTTGCTCGATGAGTGTCAACGCCTTCAGCGTCTGGCCACATCCGGTCCGACCGCGATCGACTCAACCAGGTTTCGACGGTCATCGTCGCCATATGATTGGGATCATTCTTTCAACGCCGTTTGGCCCAATTCAAAAGTCGCTCTGAAAACCCCTTTGGAAGACCCTTTCTCCTCGCCATTGACATTCTCGACCTCTCAACCTCAGGGTCCTTCTCCCGCCCTTAGCCGTATTTTCATGGCTCGTAGGTCCAGGCTAATAATTCACTGTCACAATGAGTCTATCCGTGCACCATACACGCTTAGAATGAATTTCTGAACCTTCCTTGGGATTAGTTATGGACCTATATTGAGTTGGCGTCGTTCAACGGTCAACGGTCCACAAGGTGAGACGGTCGACAGACCGAAGAATTGTTCATACCCGTAAATTGTGTTGGCGCAGAACTGCGTGGCCTATCAGCTGCTTGGTGGCACACCTCGTACTCGGAACTTACCTCGTCCAACTCGGCACTCAATATTTTCCAAACGTCCACCTATCGGACAATGACTTTGGTGCACCAACCAATCAAGTCATTATACTCGAGACCTAGTAGAGTCTAAAAGCTGGGTAGCTACTCAACCTACGTCGGCCGAGAGACACGGTACCGCATATGTATGCCATTAGCTCACCGGTGGTGCTCTCGGATGCGGATGTGACTCTCTTGTAGTGGTAACAATGGTCGCGCTCGAGACTGAGTCAGGTTTCTCCTGCCAGTGCTTAGTCACACGGATCCAAGCACAGCCACATGCACAGCAGCCCCGTGACTCGCGCTCGGCACGCGGCACTCCACTGTTCCCGGCGGATGCCGGATGGAATAAGGGCCGGTGCTTTGTTCCTCCCGTCGCCATCTTTACCTTGCAAACCACCATCATGCTCGTAGCTCCACCCCCGCCTTACGACTTTCCAAGTATCACCGTAAAGGAGGGGNCACCTCAGTGCCTACTCTGCCCCGAAAGACGTCTTTGACCGTCAGCCCGCAGAGCTCGTCGGTGTCGCCCTTTCCAGATTGCAAGCGGCAGGTGTGGAGTTGATCGAGTGGAGGGCTTTGTTGTATAGACGGATGACAGTGCCTATCTTCGTCAAGGTGAGTGGTCTCTTCTATCTTCCTCTACTTGAATAGCTAATAGCCCGGTGCATCATCTAGGATTTCTCCTACGTCGTTCCCGACGAGGACTTGGCTCGCGCGTCGGACATACTGAGCAGCATCGGCCTCCCCGTATCTCCTCCTTCCAAGCTGCTCACCAGAGTGGAGGGGGATATCCACACCAGAGCTATCCACCACCGACTGACCCGTTCATCTGCCCCTGCTTGGCTACAATGTCTTGTTCTTTACCCTGCATCGTTTGTCTCGCTCAACCCGGAAGAGCTCTATACGACCCCATCAATACACCTCTTACCTTCACCATCTACCACAAAGATCCTCACCCCTAGACCGTCAGCTGTCTACGCCTGGCTCCTACGGACCATGCTCAAGTACCCCAGATCGTGCGCCGTTCGAACAATCCTCGCCTCAGATTTGTCGGAACTTGTGGATTACCACCTCCTCCGAGTCTCGGAGGGCTACGTCAACCCAGACGAGAACCCAGAGCGATGGAAGGAGCTCAACATGAAGAGAAGAATTGCTGATGCCCTTGACGTCATCAACCAATGGACTTGGAATCACGAATGGCGAGAGGGGGAGGAGTGGTTTGGAGATGCCCTAGAGGCCATTGTTTCTGGGGACGGGAATATCGAATACTTACCTTCTTCTAATTCATGACAGTAATATACTTTATTTATGCTTTTACAACTACGCTCCGGTGGATTTTCTCTCGACCTCGCCGTTGCCCTCGTGGATGTGTGAACCTCCGTACGTAGTTCTGTTATGGCTGTCGTTGGCCCTCGGGCTTCGGTCACCTTTGACAACCCCGTCCCCGCCATCTGCCTGATCTCCTCCTTCGCCCTCTCCATTTCCTCCTCCATTACCCCTTTTACCTATTTCACTGCTCCAATCCATGCCTGTCGCCTCAGGCGCTCGCAACCAAAGGACTCGTGGTGCCTTTTGAGTCGCGTTCACACCGGGTTTAACTACAACCATTACCAAGGCCACCCCGACCAGAGCTCGACCAGCGACGACTTCGACGTAGGGACTAGGAGGTCGAGGACGAGCGCAGCTGGACGATAGCCTCCTAGCCCACTGCAGCTCGCGTTCTTCTGCGACGACGGCTACGACGCCTCAGCCACAACCCCAATGATCCCATCCTCCCTCCACCTCAAACCGTTCACCAATATCTAACATGGGATTCCGCTCTCGAGGCCAGACGAACTGCAAGTCTCCTTCCGATTATCGACTTGGAGGTCCAACAGTTGGCGGAAGAAGGTGAAGGGTTCAGACCGACGGTCTCATTCAACATCGTCCTCAACACCTTCTCCATTCACCAAGGACGAATCCAACCAACAGGACCTTCCCGAACACGACGACGACGACGACGCACATTTCCAGGCTCACTTCGATGCCCCCTTCACCAAAGAGTCCAAATCCTAGCGCCTTCGGTCGCACGCTCTGACAGGACCAAGGAAGAGACGCGAGCATTTCCGCCTCGAACGACAGGTCAAGACGTAGCCCGAATGGGTGCACGGTCCGTATGGAGGGGTTTTCGATCTCTCCCCCCCATTCAAGTCCACTGTCGGCGGAGCCGTCGCTGCCTCGATCGAGCTCGACCTAGGACCATGGAGAAGAGGTGGGAGCGTGTACGCTGGACCTGCTAGACGTCCCTATCCGCATGATCAAAGGCATCTTTCTGGGAGTCGAGGCCGAAGTCAAGATATTAGGAACGCACGTACCGGTACGGTGGAGGAGGAGCTGGTCAATGAGAAATACGAGTCCCTGGATCTGGAAGTGGCAGCGGGAATGGGAGCAACACGTTTGCCGGTGGATCGAGCCATACATAGCTCAGCGGCGTGATTGGGGCGTATTGATCTTCCCCGCCTCCTACTCCCTCAACTGACCCTCCTTCTGGCACTGCTGATAGAGTCATTATTGCTCGATGAGTGTCACTGCTTTCAACGTCTGTTGACATTTTCGACCTCCTATCAACCATTGGCCTCAGCTCAGGCGACGTTGAGGTAGCCAATAACGTTGACGTCGCTCTCCATTCTATTTCCTGTCCAGCGTGCTCAGCACTTGACATCGACGATTCACTCTATCTCCTCGTTTCTCGTAGATTCCTTCATATATTTAGCTCGTCGTTTTCGTCACACTTCAGTCTGTTGTCTATCGACCTCGTCTGAAGTGTGAGTCGCGCATTGCTTTTACCTAGCCTACATGTACTTACTAGTTCTCTCTAGTAATCCAGCTCGATCTTACAGATAGCACAATACTTAAATTGAAACGTGAGAGACACATCGACCTGCATGGAATCCTCGTAAGCCTCATTGCCTCAATGGGAAAGTGAGGTATTGAACCTGAACAACAATAGTGTACGCTGTAAAACATTCAAACGCGGACATAATATGTGAGCACGCCGTAGAACGATTGGGAGAGCCAGTTAAGATGGCCCCTCGGGAAGTATCACTAGAAGCGTGTCCCCAGGGGCTACCCTCAGCAGAAAGGGGAATGGCGCACTTTCTCCAGAGAGAGGACACTCATTTAGTGGGGGAAGCGACGATGCTTCCAAGTGTTCTCCGCCTGTGCATCGGTTGACAGCATAGTTAGTAATGATCAAACACCGGTCAACTGCTGTCCCAATGACCCCGGCAAAACCCCACATACAGTCCTCAGGGCTGGTATTGTAGATTTTCTTGTCTCGTCCAATATTGTGAAAGCTTCCACTGTTAAAGGCCAAGGGGGAGCTTTGGCAAAACATCTGGAGACGTTGCGAGGGCCCTGTTGTCCCTTCGGGTAATCGACTCGACATCGGGCGCCCTGCTGTGTTAGGAGCGCACATGACCTGCGCTCTTGAGCTCCAAAGTTCCGATAGGATCTGTGTCCTGGATGGTGCTCATTGGGGGTTGCGAGATCAAGGCAACGTTGAAGCAATAGCTCCCTAGGTTAGAAAAGGAGGAGTCGGCGTAATATATGATTTACGATCGGCGATTCCGAAATGTTCAAAGTGACAATTTGTCGGGTCGAACGATCTTGACCGTTGAGTATGTACCGCCAGTGTCGCGTCGGTTGGTTAGGGGGAGAGGCTTCTAGAGACAATGTCCGCGCCATGCAGTCTGCTTAATTGGTCGGACACCGCTATAGTATAAAACCACAACCACAGAGTCCATACGACGCATTCACAGTATTGTACATCAAGAGACACATTGCTAACAAGCCCACATTGAGGACCTGAAATTTATACATTCGAGTCTTTGACCACTCGCCACCTAGGCAGAAGCAGCGGCCTCAGTCCTGAGAGCAGCGACATCACCCTTCTCGAGGGCCCCGTAGATCTTGTTCTTGTTGGCCTCGGTGATCTTGGCGACGTGTGCTTTGCCGGTCTCGTCGACGTATCCGAAGCTGTCGGGTTCGACACAGTCGGTGGAGCTCGATTCGGAAGCAGCAGCTGCGATACGGGAGCTGCTAC
>SDEE01001015.1:0-14962 GCA_004126415.1 Candolleomyces aberdarensis | reverse complement strand
ATCTTGGAGACAGTGCCAGCGATGGCGGTCTTGCCGTACCCCGCAGGTGCATGGACCCACATAATCGGCTTTCCGGGGCCTTGCTGATACCCGTACCAATCCTTGATGCGAATCACAACGGCCTCGCGAGTTCCAGGATGGCACAATGGGGGAGGAAATCGTTCATCGGAGTCGTGCATCGCTCCTGTGGCCGAGTGATCGTAAAGAATTTGGAGAACTAGCACGTCGAGGTTAGCGAACTGAGCCTTCACATGAGGAAAGATTCACACACCGTCTATGGTCGAGGCGTGATTAATATTATTGGTGACACCACCTGCAATAGGGCCATTGAAGATGGGTGCATGGCTTCCCTGCTGAATGAACATGTTTCGAGGGATAGGCAAAAGGCTGTCTCTGGCAAGGTGGTTGCGGCTACGGATTCCTCCACGATGATTATGGACGTCGCCGTCATCTGTCGTCCCACGGGTAGGACGCTGAGGGCAGGGGGTGAACCTTGAGTTTGCACAGTTCGCCATGATGGTGGTAGAGTGTGAAGGCGACTAGCAGCGTCACTATCGATGAAGCTCATGCTTCACACTTTTGTGGCTGTGAGGACGCATTGAGCTCAATACATTGTTTACAGCTTCCCAACTTGTTGGGCGCTTGGACAATCATGCACCAGCTCACTGGTCTTATGAAACAGAATCTCGGTGATCATGAGAAAGAATTCGTTCTCTCGGCTACGGATCTCGACGTCCAACATAGATATTCAATCATGAAGACTTAGTGCAAACTTGGTGTGGGTGAACGAGCGAGGTCTTGGATGGTCGACGCACGGTCGACGCAGAAGACTCAGCACCTCGGGATCACCTTTTCAAACTCAGTCAGGCACGCCAGTTGATCGGCATTCAAGTAAGTCGTCAGAATACATCTCCACCCCCGAGCTCGGTATCCCTGAGGGGAGATTGACCATTCAAAGCTATTTGTATAGAATTAGAGACAATCGTGGCCCTCGAGGCGAGCTTGTGCCCCGGCTATCGGGATTTCGCAAGCAATCTCCCATCCCCAGTGCCCCTTCCCAACATAATTGCCGTGGATATGTTGCCACTCAGAAGGCAGCAGCAATGACTGCTCGCAGGTCAGTACGTCCAATAGCTTCCCCTTTCCTGATTCCGCTTCTCACAAATCATTCGAAGCAATCTGTTGCGGCCCGCTCGAGCGTCAGTCATGTATGCAGTCCTTTCTTTGCACCACAACAGTCGATAATGTGCAGGTCAACAATTTATACGAAGACAGCAATGCCTGCGACATCGCAGACCTCCTCCACCCCGAATTCTTCATCGGAAACCATACCCACTCGTCGTCGCGCAAGAGCAACCCCTTCTCCTGGCCCCGCTCCAGCTTCCGCCCTATCCCGCCCTTTAATTGACGTCGGGCAGTCTTCTTGGTGACCCCACCTCCGATGCACTATTTGACTTCCTCGACACCGACGAAGACGGCTCCAAGCTCAGAAACGACTCTCCGGAGGCAGCGATACGGGGATGAGTAATTTGAATGCCCTGTACCACTCATCGTCATAGAGGAGGAGAAGGAAGAGAAGACTACGATCTCACAATCAGCACCAGCAACACCAGCCCCGCAACAAGACCGACTTACGCTCACCATCGCTCCTGTCAAGGTGGGCGGTCGAGGCATTGTTCGTCGCGGGACCATTCAGAGCGGTGGTATCTCCCAAAAAGAGCAGCTCAGCACCGCCTGCGGTAGTCGCTGTCTACGCCGGTAGTGTGTTGAAGGAGAATGAGGAGAACGTGCGGGGAGCAGGAGCAGTAAGGTGGCGGAAGACGGCGGCTACACTCCCCAGTCCAACCAGTTCGCATCACAAAGTGGAAGAGGAGGAGGGTGAGAGAGGGAGGGCGCACTACCACGACCTACGCAAACCAACACCATCTTGACCGGGAATGCACTCGTCGCTCATGGTTGCAGGCATCGATGGGCTCAACGTTAGTGCATCGTTCGCGACCCCACCTGGAACGTTCAATGTCACCACGCCGAGTGCCGTCGGCAGCTTCAGCGACGAGGGAAGGCTCCACTAGGGATGAGCATGGAGACGACCTCCCTGCTGACTGGCGACCCAGCGCCGATATGCTGGCAAAGATGAGCAGCGAGGGGAAGAATCAGCTCAGGAACAAGATCGGTGCACGGAACTTCCGAGCTCGACGAAAGGGTGAGTACCTTGCTCATTATTTTTTTCTCGTCTGACGTTGCCAATTGATCACATAGAATGTATCTCTACCCTTGAGCTTGACATCGCTGAGCGAGATCGACTCTTGGAAGCGATTCTCACAGAACGAGGCACAAGTCTTAGCAAGAACGTGGCGTTGAGGCGGGAGATCCAGGCTGTTAAGCGAAGTCTTCTCGACGGCCGGGGCACCAATGCTCCCAGCTACCAGGACCCGACCAGCAATCTTCCACCTCCCGCACTTCTTCCTGAGTGGAGTGTGCACGATCGAGTCTTTAATTCTCTCTCACTGTTCGTCGTCTATTTTCGTTCCATTTATGTGTCACTCGTCTCGGATGACTTCCGGTGTTATATCTCTTTTTTTGCACTCCCAAGAATGACTTTTCGTTTCAGAAATTCCCTCGTTGTCTCGTCTCTCTCTTTTCTTTTCTTTTTCCTTTCGGGACATCCAACCCCGTCTACGCTACTTTACATGTACACCAACTTGGTGTTATTTGAGCTTGGTACAAGCGTGTAGGTGTGGCGAACCCCAATCAACCAATTAAATCGATATCGTCGTGCCGAAGTCGAACTCGAGGAAGGGACGGTGGCTACACTCTCCAGTCCGCCCAGTCCCCTCACAAAGAGGAGGTTGCAGAAGAGGAGGGCGAGAAGGAGGATGCACTGCCACTACCAGTGCAAACCACCACCTTCACCGGCAACGCACTCGTTGCTCATGGTGCAAGGTCATACCTCATCGTGATCTCCGTAGTATCCAAGAATGATTTTTCGTTTAAAGAATTCCCTCGTTGCAGAGTCTCTCTATCTCTTCTTTCCTTCTTCCCTTCCAGACATCAAACCTCGTCTACGCTGCCTTGCATGCACAACAACTTGGTTGGTAGTGAGCTTGGTACGAGCGTGCAGGCGTGGCGAACCCCAATCAACCAATCGAATCGATGTCGTCATGTCGAAGTCGACGTCGAGGTTGATAAAGAGTTTTCGAATGAATCGAGTCGGACGTTCTCATCGCCGTCGTTAATGTGTAGTTTTTAGTGTAGTTTTTTCTTCCGAGTCTTTTCGCCCTTGTCTCGCTAGGGTGGATTCGAAGTGGTAGTTACTATGAATAATAAATTATTTAATGAGATTTCTTTCTTTCCGGTTTCTGGCTTCCTGTGCTCTGTCGTTCTTACTCCCTCGAGGGGCGAGCGCTCTCTGAGGTGCTCATGAGTGTGCATGCTGTTGCTCTCTGCGCTCTTTCGCTGGATGCATCTCGCGTTCATGATATCTTTGAATTGATTCTCGCAGCTCGGGTCTATAGGGCGTGTAATCAGCGTCATGGGAACTTCCGACGAATAGTCTAAGACCACGAGAGAAATGACAATCAAGTTTTATGTGGTACATACATCCCTTGTACATATGGCAAAAAATATAAGGTACACAGGTGAAACACTGAAGCCCCATTCTCGCTATGTGGTACATACTACAGAAAAGGCCGTATCGAGTTCGTGGCTGGGGTGATAGAATACTACATGCTGGGCTACCTATGTACTAAGTCTAAAGATCGTTCTGGCGGATGTAGTCTAAAATTGGCCGGATGTTTGAGCTCCAACCCAAAGGCGGGCTTTCGTTGAACCAATTATTGGGCCACCTCTGCAAGTTAAGCCGAAGCTGATTCAGAGCCTGAGCAACTTCGTCAGATTTCCGCCGGTTCGAATTTGTAGAGAGATTGTAGAGCTTCGTCAAGTAGCCTTGTAACTTAGATTCATGTAACAACTTAATCTTGAGTACAGCCTGAGGTTGTTTGTAGATATCGAGCATGGCTTGTTCTGTCGAAGAGAGAAGATGCATAATGGCCTGTTGGGAAAGAGGGTCGGACTCCTTGGGCAGATGCTCAAGCGAATGAGCGAAATTCGATCCAACAGCAGCTCCGTTGGTAAAGGCGGGGTGCAAGATCCCAGGTTGCTCAAGGGACTTGATGAAACAGGCCGTAAGGTCGATGGTTAGTAACTTTTGGACCAATTTGACATATTCGTCCTGGTGAAGCTGTGCATCCTCTTTGCTCGACCAGGCCCTCACCCAGAGGAATTGAAATGTGCAAAGGGCAAACCGGAGGTGATCTCCTTCTCCCTCACTTTGGCTGTTAATGACGGCCATGCATTCGAGACAATTCCATAGAAGTCGTCGACTTCCCTTCTTCTTGTCGACGGCAAAATCCAATGAGAGCATAGGGTTCGTCAAGAACTCGACAAAGGAGGAGTGGATGAAAGGGTTTGGTAGGGAAGAGGATCTCTTGCTGGAGCGGTCTGATACGCAGAGGACTGCATGGAGGCCGCGAATGGCTCTGGCCCCACAGCCTGCCGCTCGACCAGACAGAGAGTCAAGGGTAGCGAATAGACCAGAGAAACCATGACTTGCACTGAAAAAGTCGGCGGTTACAATTATGTTTTCGAGTATCTCGACCATGAGCGAGCGATTGCTCTCTGGGCAAGATCGCATGATCTGCCTATACAGCTCGTAAAGGGAGGAGAAAGGAGTGGAGTGCGCAAAGTCAGGATTTGAGCCAGTTGGAGCGTCGAGAATGTCTTTGAGGCGTTTCCGCGGGTCGTCGTATGGGTCGTCGATATGCCGGACAACGGTCGACGCATAGGCCATGTGCCCGTTGGCTTTCCAAACGAAACTGTCTACGGTACTCTCCGTAGGCCACTCCATGTCCCCAATTTTTGCTGCGATGCGAGAGAGTTCGGCCCGTACGTACTTCTCTACATCGTTCATGTGATCTCCAACTGCGTAGAGATCGACCACCTCCACCATATTCGCGAACGATCTTGACTCGATGTGCTCCTTGATCCAGGCTTCTGGTCTGCTAAGGATTAGGAAGGAGAGGGGGAGGTTGTGGGATTGTAGGGTGCGAATGAGATCGAGCACTCGGACTTGAACTATCTCCTGGTCCTCCGCATACTTCTTCGCCACTCGTGACTCTTGCTCCGAGTTGATACACTCGTCGAGCCCGTCGATGATAACCAATCGGTTTGGGATGCCTCGCAACTCGCCTATGGCCTTGAATGGCTCGACAATCAACTTGACTAGCTGAACCTCCAGCGCCTTCCTGAGAATCATCGGATTCACTTCAACTGCATTTTCGACGTGGGGGGCAAGTTCGGGGATGGACATTGCAAGTTGGTAAGCAATCGTAATGACAAAGCGAGTGGAGTTGTTGCGTTCGGGGGACGTCCTCCAGAAGAAGAAAGTGGCCCCGAGAGGAATGAAGTCGAGGCCCACGATTTCTGCAAGCATCTTTGAGATGGTGCCAGCGATGGCGGTCTTGCCGTACCCCGCAGGTGCATGGACCCACATGATCGGCTTTCCAGGGCCTTGCTGATACCCGTACCAATCATTTATGCGAATCACAACGGCCTCGCGAGTTCCAGGATGGCACATCGGGGGAGGAAATCGTTCATTGGAGTCGTGCATCGCTCCTGTGGCAGAGTGGTCGTAAAGTGTTTGAAGAGCTAGCACATCAAGGTCAGCAGATGAAACCTTTAGATGAGGAAAGGTTTTACACACCGCCTATGCCTGAGGCATAGTGATTGACATTTCCTGCGATAGGACCATTGAAGATGGGTGCCTGGCTTTCCTGCTGAAAGAACGCAGTTTGAGGGAGAGGCAAAAGGCCGTGTCTGGCAAGGTGGTTGTGGTTATGGGTTCCTCCTCGATGATTATGGACGTCGCCGTCATCTGTCATCCCACGGGTAGGACGCTGAGGGTAGGGACTGAACCTTGAGTTTGCACGGTTCGCCATGATGGTGGTAGCGTATAAAGGCGACTAGCAGTGTCACTGTCGATGAAGCTCATGCTTCACATCTTTGTGGCTGTGAGGACGCCTTGAGCTCAGCACGTTGCTTATTGATCGTCAGAATACACCTCCACCCTCGAGCTCGACATCCCTGAGAGATTGGGTGACTTTCCATAACACTTTTCACTTTCCTATCCCTTTCCTAGACTTAATCGGAGGCTTTAGTTACGTTGTGCCGAACGGCCGAGGGCCAAATCGAGACGAATTGATGGCAACTGTCAACAAATACCTAAACTCTTTCTAGAAGGACCCCCTCCTAAACTGCCATCACGCTCGATTCCCTTTTCCAGCCCCTGGGCTCTCATGTGGCTGACATCAGCTTGCCAAGCAATGCACTTGTCACCCACGAATCGCACGACTACACCCTTTGATATTTGAGCATCGATGGGCTCAACATCAGCGCATCGTTCGCGGTCCTACCCTACCTAGAATCTTTCATGTCATCACACCGAGCACCGTCGACAGTTCCAGTGGGTCGGTGGTATCAATGCTTAATTAGCACCAACACTGGTGGGTGGCGAGCGGGTTCGCCAATGTGGCCAGGATGAGCTAATGCACATGGCTTCTATCCTTATCGCCAATGGCTTACGGTCCGAAGCCCAGATGCTTTGCATACCACAGTCCTGGCAAAGGTTGGGGGGTTCGCATGAGGACGTTGAGCCCACTCTAAGTTGCTTAGGGCTCCTGACAAGGAGAATGAGGGCAAGGAGAATCAGGCAGCGACTTTCGAAGGGTTCGCGGACATGAACATTCATAATAGTACAGGTGCATGCGTACCCTCTTTCTATCATCATATCGATCGTATGTTGATGTCAGCGATCAGCTATCGTAGGACTTTGTGTGGCAAGACGGTTACTCGCTGGGACCAGCAGCAACTGCAACAACAGGAGCGCAAGCGGGAACGCTAACTGAACCTGTATCAGCACCAGCACGAATGCCAGCCGGGTTGTAGCCTTCATATTTTATTAACGTATCACGGCTGGCGTCTTGTCCAGCAAGGCGTCATCATCACCGTCATGCGAACGCCTGCCGGTGTCGGCAAGGAATGTGAGCAGGGGTGGAAGCTGAGGTGTATCATTGAGCCCTCTCGACGTCGAAGGAACTTGCAGGGTTGTAGCTCCCTCGAGGAGAAGGTGAAAGGTTTGGCGTTATAATTGCGTGGGAGCTCAACGGCGTGTGCAAGTGCGGCCTGTAATGGGAAGATCTTGAGGAGGGATCGAGCGGAGTGTGGACAAGGTGGACAGTAGCGAAGTGTTTGATAGGATCTCTCGCGATCAAGTCTTTTTGCCCCTCTGCCCATTGTTCGTCGTCTTCCCTCGTTCGACTTGGATGTCTTTTGACTGCTAACCCCTTTGATCTCCGGTCTATTACTTGGTACCGAGTAATACGCCTTTCATTCCGTCCCTATTCCCTGACTGCTCTCGTCACCTCTCATTATCGCGATTTTTGCAGCTCTGAAAAATGTCTTTTCGTCTTTGAAGATTTTAGCTACGAACTTCACCAATATAACCCCGTCTATGCTACCCTGCATGTATTCCAACTTAGTTGGTAGTGAGCTTGGTACGAGCGGGCATGTATAGTGAACCCCAATCAATCAATCAAATCGATATCGTTATGTCAAAGTCGAGGTTGATAAAGAGTATTCGGATGATTCAAGTCGGAGGTCCTTGAGGAGTCGGCGTCGATGTGTAGTTTGTAGTGTACTTTTTCTTCCGAGTCTTATCGCCCACTCTTGCGGTAGATTCGAAGTGGTAGTTACTACAAATAACAAATTATTTAACGAGATTTTTGTCTTTCTAATTTCTGGTTTCTTTGACTTTATCTTACTCTGCCAAGAAGCGCTTTCTGAGGTGTTCACGAGCGTGCATGCTGCTGCTCTCTGGGCTCTTTCGCTAAATGAAGCTAGCGCTCGTCCTGGTTTGTCGAATTCACTTTCTCAGCTCGGGTTCGTAGGGTGTGTGGGGGTCGGTGTTGTGTTAACTATCGCGGTAGACGAATTAAGCAAGACGACGAGAGAAAGGGTATCTAAGTTTTATGTGGTATATACATTCCTTATACATATGAAAAATGTTAGGCGCACAGATGAAGCACCGAAGCCCCATGGTCGCTACCTAGCGCATACTACAGAGAAAGCCGTGTTGTGGTCATGGTTGGGTTGGCAAAATGCTACATGGGGGGCTAACGATGTACTACGTTCATATCTAAAAATTGTCCTGGCGTATGTAGTCTAAAATTGGCCGGATGTATGAACTCCAACCTACAGGCGGGCTTGGATTCCACCACCTCGCCAAGTCAAGCCGAAGGTTGTTCAAAGCTTGAGCAACTTCTTCGGACTCCCACCGGCTCGACAAATGGTTCAAATTTATCGAGCGAGAGTTGAGCGTCCCCAAGTAGATTTCCAAATTTACGCTATCTATATAAAGAAAGTTGGATAGAGCTTGGTTACTCAGATGGCCCAGGGCTTGGTCTGTTGAAGAGAGCACATGCATAATGGCCTGTTGGGAAAGAGGGTCGCACTCCTTGGACAGATGCTCAAGCGAATCGACAAATTTCAAGTCAAAAAGAGATGAGGGGGCATAAAAGGGGAAAGAGGTCTCAAAGCTAGGACAATCGAGAACCTTAATGAAACAGGTTGTAAGGTCGATAGTTAGCAACTTTTTGACCATTTTAACATATGCGTCCTGGAGAAGCTGTGCATCCTCTTCGCTCGACCAGGCCGTGACCCAGAGGGATCGAAAGGTGTAAAGAGCAAACCAGATGTGAGCCCCTTCTACCTCGCTTTGGCTGTTAATGGTAGACATCCATTTGAGACAATTCCATAGAAGTCGTCGGCTTCCCTTTTTCTTTTCAACGGCGAAATCCATCGTCAAGAACTCGACAAAGGAGGAGTGGATGAAAGGGTTCAGTTGGAGTAGAAATATGTCGAGCTGATTGGGGCTGGCTACGTGGAGCACTGCATGAAGACCCCGAATGGCTCTGGCCCCACACTCTGTCGCTCAACCAGACAGAGGGTCAAGGATAGCAAGAGCACGGTGGAGACCAAAGCTTTGGCAGAAATAGTCGCTCATGACAATGATTTCTTCAAGTACCTCGACCATGAGCAAGCGAATGCTCTCTGGGCATGATCGCATGATCTGCCTGTACAGCTCGTGAAGGGAGGAGAAAGAAGTAGAGTGCGCGAAGTCAGGGGTTGAGTCGGTCGAAATCTCAAGGATGGCTTCGAGGTGTTTTCGCGGGTCGCCGTATGGGTCGTCGATGTGCCGGATGACGGTGGAAGCATAGAGTATGTGACCGTTGGTCCTCCCAACGAAGCGCTGAACGATATCCTTTCCAGGCCACTCCTTTTCCCCGATGTCCACTGCGATGCGAGAAAGCTCCGCCCGTACATACTTCTCCACATCGTCCATGTGATCTCCAACCGCGTAGAGATCCACAACCTCCACCAAATCTGTGAACGATCTTGCCTCGATGTGCTTCTTGATCCAGGCTTCTGGTCTGCTGAGGATTAAGAAGGAGAGGGGGAGGCGGTAGGATTGTAGGGTGTGAGTGAGATCGAGCACTCGGACTTGAACCATCTCTTGGTCTTCGGCATACTTCTTGGCCACCCATGATTCTTGCTCCGAGTTGATACACTCGTCGAGGCCATCAATGATAACCAACCAATTTGGGATATCTTTCAAGTTGCTGAAAGCCTTGAAGGGCTCGATGATCAGCTCAACTAGTTGAACCTCCAGCGATTTCTTGAGAATGAGCGGGTCCCGGCCGACTGCATTTGCGATATGCGACTTGAGTTCGGGGATGGAAATTGTGAGTTGGCAGGCGATGGTGACGATGAAGCGTGCGAGATTGTTGCGCTCGGGGGATGTCCTCCAGAAGAAGAACGTGGCCCCGAGAGGAATGAAATTGAGGCCCATGGTTTCTTTGAGCATTTTGGAGACAGTGCCAGCGATGGCAGTCTTGCCATACCCCGCTGGTGCATGAACCCACATGATCGGCTTTCCAGGACCTACTCGATACCCATACCAATCTGTGATACAGACTATGACGGCATCGCGAGTTCCAGGATGGCACAATGGGGGAGGAAAACGTTCATCAGAGTCGTGCATCGCTCCCGTGGCCGAGTGGTCATAGAGAATTTGGAGGGCTAGCAGAGCGAGGTTTCCAACTTGAACCCTTAAATGAGGAAAGGTTTACGCACCGTCTATAGTTGAAGCATGATGATTGTGAGTGACACTGCCTGCGATAGGGCCATTGAAGATGGGTGCCTGGCTTCCCTGCTGAAAGTACACACTTTGAGGGACAGGCGAATGGGTGTCCCCGACAAGGTGGTTGCGGTTGAAGTTTCTTCCTCGATGGCCAGGGATGATGCTGTCATCGTCCGTCCCGTGAGCAGAACGCTGAGGGTAGGGACCGAACCTCAAGTTTGCACGGTTCGCCATGATGGCGGTAGAGTGCGAAGGGGACGAGCAGCATTGCTGTCGATGGGACTCATGCTTCACACCTTTGTGGCTGTCAAGATGCCTCAAGTTCAACACGTTGTCTACAGCCTCCTAGCTTGTTGGGCATGAGTTCCAGATCCATAGAAGTAGATATTACGAAAATTTGAATGAAGGAGACATGGTGTGGGTGAACGAGCAACAAGACTGTGGTCGACGAAGATAACTGTGCGGCACTCCAGCTTCCACCTACGTGGCCCCTTCCGACCGTATAATTCTATTTGGAAGCCCGGTCTGCGCCTACAGACCCAGGTTTCCACGTAGAAGCCCCAAATATAGTCCTCAGAGGTCTATTTTTGCCCATGTAACACTGTCACGCTCCGAGCGCCAGTTATGGAGGCCGGTCAGGGACTCCGGTCATGGTGGCTCAGCCTGAGCAGGCGGCGCAGCTGACTCGATTCAAAGCACAATTTGAGCAATGCGTATGCAGCCAGGTCAAGAGCAACCTGAATCTTCCAACCAGTAGATTGGTAGATCGATCAGTGAGGTCAATGAGCTCCCATACTGAGCAGCCTTGCTATGTACTACTTCGGCCGTCCTTCAGTGTTCTATGCACGTGAAACGATTTGACTTCACCACTTATTGACAGACATTTAAAGCCTTAATACGGTTTTGAGTGGGAACTTCTGAGCCGATTTACAGATTCTGTTCACACCATTCAAGGGTGATAATCAAAACCACGTCCTTCTATCTGGGCATCAATGTCTTTAGCGTCAGTGCATTTCTGTTGATTTCACACGGAAACTTCAATGTCACCACACCGAACGCCGTCGGTGGATCAGGCTTCAAGGTGGGCAAGGCGCCAGCGACGAGGGAGGGCTCCTTGGTAGACGGGGATAAGCATGGGGACAACCTTCCTACTGACTAGCGGCCGTCTTGAGATGCTCGCCAAGCCTACATACAAGCAAGGAGAGGCGGATCAGCAATAAAATCAGCGCACGGAACTTCCCGGTTCGACAAAAGGGTGAGCATCGTATTTTAATACTATTTTCTCCGTCTATGTCGCACATTTATCATCACAGAATGCGTCTCCACGAGAGATTGCTTGCGGCTATTAGGGAAGCTGGAGCGAGAATGTGGCGTTGTGGCAGGAGATCGTGGCCCTCAAGTGGGGCACAAATGCTCTAGCTATTAGGATGCTTAAAGCAGCCTCCCGTCCCTACCACCTCTTCCCGAGAAGGATGCCGCGGATATCCTAGTTCTCAGGGAGCAGCAGCAACAACAGCTTAGGATATCCACCGGCTTCCACTCTTCAATGCCAATTCTGATTAGGCTTCGAGTAGCGACCTCTTGCTGCCAACACCTAGAAGGACCTTCCAAACAACTACTCTGGTGCCAGCAGCAGCGTCTTCTGAAGGAGAGCTGGAGCTGACGGAGTTCTCCCTGTCTGCACCGTGTTTGTGCCTAGTGTGACGGGTGGGTTCGTCAACAGGGGCGAGGGGAGTGGAAACACTTGCCTTCTGTCACCACCGATGGCTTACAATCCGAATCCCAGATGCTTCCTATGCCCCAGTCTCGGCCTGACACCTGTAGGCCTCTCGTGAGGGCGAGAAGAATGCTGAAAAGGAGACAAAGGAGAGCGAGGGCGAGGAGAATAAGGCTCTGGAGGTTGGTTCACATGCTAATGGACTAATCAGCTATCGCATGCACCTCCTGGACAAGATGACTGCTCCGTACCATTGGCACTGACAGCAATTTCACAACAGGAACGCCAGCACCTGCCGGAATTGGCGGCTGGCTTGTGGCCGTCGTATCTCGCTAGCGTATCGGTTGGTGTCTTGTCTGGCAAGGCATTATCACCATGTCGTCGCCTGAGCCCGTACTGCAGGCCAACGTTGCGAATGCGGGCGGCGTGCTCAGCGGGAAGGGGAGTCGTCCTCATTGTTCCCGTCGTCATGGGAAGAAGAGGTTGTCGTCATCAGCAGCAGTTAGGGGGGAGGGAGAAGCCATCACCGTCATCGTCGGCTGCCTCGACACCGAAGGAGCCTGCGGGTGAGATTGATGAGAATTTGAGGGGTTGGAATGGGACCAGGTGAGTACTCGACGACCGATGACGTGTGGGCGTGCGGTGCGTGGAGGATTTGTGAGAATGATTTTGAGGAGGGATTGAGTGGAGTGTGGATGAGGGGCTATGAGGGGGATGGCAGCGAAAGTGTTTCAAAGGATCTTTCCAAATCAAGCCTTTTACTCACTGCTCATTGTTTGCCCTCTCTTTCGTTCCACAATTGTCTCTTTTCTTCGGCTGGCTTCTGTATGATGTCTTTTGTTTGTTTCTCGTCTTTGAGCTCCGATCTCCTGCTTAGGACTGAGTAATACGTCTTCTCTTCCGTCCCTACTCTCTTTCTACGCTACCTTGCATGCATACCATGTTAATTAGTAGAGAGTATTCGGGTGAACCCCAATCACTCGATATACCGACATGTTGCTGTCGAGGTTGATAGAGAATGAAACGCGTCAGACATTCTCTGAATCATCGTTGATTTTCATTCCAAGTGGTCGTTACTACGAATGATAAATTAGATAATGAAGATTTCTTCTTTCTGGTTTTTGTTATCTTACACTCAGGCTAGATCTGCCATTCTTACTCTGCCAAGGGGCGAGCGCTCTCTGAGGCGTCTCTTGTGCATATCGATCTCTGAACTCTGAATGAATCTCGCACTCGTGCTGGTCTTTTGCATCCACTCTCGTGGCTCGGGTTTGTAAGGTGTAAAATCAACGTAATGATATATATCGACGATGAGCGTAAGACGACGAGAGAAAGGACACCCAAATTTCTTGTGGTAAATACATTGCTTGTAAGTATGACAAAAAACATTAGGTGTAAGGTCAAAAACGCGGAGGCCCCATATGCATCGTCGCTACATCGTGGTTGGTAGGATATTACACGGTGCGCTGCCCCCTCCGTACATCTATGTGTCGTCCCTCAGGATGTAATCTAAGGTTCTATTTTTCTCCATCTTTGTTCGACATATTTCTGGGTCGAAGCAAAGTTGAAGGGTCTATTAATGTCTTAATATCGGCACGCTTTGTAGAAAGCAGTTCTAAAAATGGTTTATGCCTTTGCGACAGCTCCTCGAGAGGCGCCTGACCACGAGTGTCGTTCGTGAAAATTCTCAAATCTTTGCATGATAATGCTTCTTACATGGCTGCTCGAATGACACATAATACTGGAGGTCACGTAACTTCTTGATTAAGATGACCAAGGACAATGTGCGAAGAGACCCGGAGGAGATCTATGCCGAAGACTGTTTTAGAGCCAGGAAGTATTAATGCTCGGTAAGCTGGTGAACATTGCACGCCGCGTATGCAGTACTATGTAGATGATATTCCCACTGTTCATCTCTAAATACCCGCATCAGAATAGCAAGAAGCGACGGCGCCCGAGCCCTTCACTGGGCTACAGTTGATGGAGTCTCTGTCCCAGTAGAATCTGGCAAGGTCTCCTACACCACCAATGTAACCAAGTATCTCAGAGATACTTCGGGGTGATCGTAGGGAGGAGAGCCGCGTCCTGTGACTGCGCCACCTCAAAACTATCAATTCTACGACACATCCCCTAACAATAAATCATTTTTTGAGAGAGAGTATCTTAGCAAGACTTCCCCAGTCGCATTGCTGTGAGACTTCAGCATTATCTTCTTGGGATCCGACCAAGCTCTGATCCACATTGTCCAATGGTGATTTAAAGATAGACCCGCGTCCTTCCTCTGACGCTTGCGCTTCCTATTATTTAATAATGGGCAGAATCGTAAGAATAAACCATGTTTATTAACCTGAAATAATGGTACACAAGACAAAGTAATAGTATTACAAGGGAGGAGCGTGAAAGGGAGTGCTGCTGCACACATGTACCAGAATCCTCAGGCTGGCACCATCGATCCATGTGGCCGGGTACCGGTTTGCTGTCTTCAACTCTGTGTGCATGCCGCAGCTGTTTTGGTAGCCCCGATTTATTGGCAAGGACCTGGGCACCCGAATTCTCAGTCAGTGAAACAAATGATCCTTCATGCAGACTCCGAAACTCATCATTGTTGGACAGGCTGGCCAACCAAGGTTCCTGTATCCCCCTCCTGGAACTGGATGACAATGACAATGACAATGAATGGGGGTACAGGTGCTGAACTCGGAAATCAGGACAAGCGACGGTTTACATTATATGGGGACTTACAGAGTAATTCAGACACCATCCGAACGCCAACGATACCGCAATGGGTAAGCTGGGTGATAGTCTCGGCACGAAATCTAGACGGTGGTTAGTAGAAGTCTGCAAAGAGGAAACTCAAAAATGTAAAGACAAATACAAAAGGGTCTATTCTTAAAATTGGGAACAATGGGGTGGAGAACTGAGAGGGAGAGGGAGAGGTTGAGAACGCAAAGTTCAAAGCCAGGCAATGAATGAACGCTTCTGGTTCATTT
>SDEE01001014.1:0-14962 GCA_004126415.1 Candolleomyces aberdarensis | reverse complement strand
GTTCATTGCGACCTTTTTCGAGATGCCGCCCGAGGGCGTGTTATATTTGGCACGGAAGCGTATAGTCAAAGTCCCATTTCCTCCATATCTTTTTACTCGTTATTCCATTTATCGGTTTCGAATCTATCGGATTTTCTCGAGATCGCAATTCCCGAGCTCTGGCTGCATTCTTTCTTTTCCTCGTTCCAGAAAACTGGGTGTCTGAATGGACTCTGGATATGGGACAGGGTGGAACTGGATGATATTCTTGGTCCTCCGTTCGGCTAGTCCTGGAGGAAAGCCACTTGGCCGATGGTAAAGACGTCTTTGTGCGTTGAACCTAAACTGTTTGCCGTCATGCCTGAATGGTGACGGAAAGGCTGGTTGATCCTGTGCCCAGTTCCTCGTGTCTGTTCGTGTTGAAACAAATCGAGTTCCATTGTGCCCAGTGTCCCCGACTCGTCGCCTCTGTAGATAGTTTTAACGGCTAACGCGAAAAGCGAGAAGAGCATCGGTCGCTTAACGCTCACTTCTGATTCTCTTGATTGACATAATGGGTGTTCGGTGACACGCTCGAATGCACGAGATTGGATCGCCCAAATCCCTTCTCTGACTCCGAGCCGGATGCAGTCTTAGCGTACGTGGTGAGTTTCGACATGTTGCGTGGATGGCTAAAGGTGGGCTAGGCTACATCTTTTCATCACTACATCCAAAGATATCAAACAAAGGCAGGGTCAATGGCTACTCGTCCCAAGATTCATATCTAGCTATCTCACTTCTGAACTCCTCGAGAACTTTCTCAGAAGCACCATTACCCTCGACGACATTCTTTTTAGATATAACCGACATATCTTGGAAGCTATTATGGCGGGAACACGAACGACAGGGATCGGTCACGCAGGAGAGCGCGAGCTTCGAGCAGTTCCTGCACATCACATTCTGCAGGTTGATACAAAACGTGGCCGTAGCAGGTCCGGTGGCTGGAACAGAAGGGTCAACCCACATAGACGATCTACCACGAGCTAGACAGAGGGCGTTGCGATCGTTGACCGCTATCGTTCGAGAGCAGGAGATACAGTTTGTATCGCTTGTGAATATCGCAGCTTTGCAGTACCAGCAAGCGAGCATGCACAGGGTGAGACTGGCAAGGAATAAGCCGTTTTCATCAGGCTAAGGAAGGGTCTGGATGTGGATCCACAGCAAGGTGCATGCCATCTCCGCCCCTAACTGAGATTTGAGCCCGGTCAAGGGCGAGATAGGGCGCTCCGAAACGATTTCGGTCAACCCGTCCTTGAACCATTTCGCGACTTTATGTTCTCGACCTAGAGCGACTTTCTCGACTGGAGCCAGAGCAACCTTGGAGAGTTCGTTGATCGCGTGCTTTCTAGTCTGAACAAACAATGCTCAGCACTGGAGCCTCCATGCCTGAATGGGAATTACTAGGTTGCGCGATTTAATTGAGGGAGGCTTCTCTGATATTGTGCTTGGTTTGCTGTTTCAATCTCCTCGAGGATTCCAATTTCTGTTTCCCCACCTTCGATCTTTTCGTCCGGCTTAGCTTTTTTGTAGAATCGTGGGACGACGAATATTACCCTTCTCGATGATACTCGCCCAGCTCACTCAGCAGGATTAGATAAACGAGCTCTTGGTCCCTTTCGTCGTCTATCTGTTTATGTGCCAAGTCATGAATGCCACAGTCGCGCTATTTCCGTGTCCATCTCTTCTTGTCCGTTCGTGTTGCTCCGTATAGCATTCCAATCAGCCCAAGTGCTGTCCACTACTTACTATCAACAGACAAGAATCCAAAGCCAGGGTCCCTCCCGCAAACACTTCGTGAGGCCAATGGTGTCAAAATCGTCGACGGCTGTACGGCGACCACGGTGTATCCGGGTAAGCCCGAAGAAGGAGGAGAGCATTGCGCGCTTAACAATCACTTCTGTTACTGATACTAGAGAGTGGTTGTCCGTTGTCGTGCTCGAACGAGGCTAAATTGTCAAATCCGCCCTGATATTAATCCGGATGCGGTCTCATCGGTACGTGATGAGGAAGTCTCAATACTGTAGCGAACTGTATGAAGGCAACCGTAACGCGTAACGCTGACCCCTTCGGTTGCCTATTTTCGGGGATGTAACACACTTTGGGTCAATTCTGGGCCCAAAAAAGGACGTTTTGCGGCCCGACTAATGTCGGGCTTCCCAAATAAGGAAGGTGTAACGCTGTCCGAAGGGCTGGTTGCCTTTTTCACCGAAGAATTCGTAACGCTCCAAAATTGGTTGCCTCCATACAGTTCGCTACAGTACGAGAAATGGACGGCGAAACAAGACGAGGTAGGCTACTTCTCTACATCAAGCGTTCTACTCCTATTTCTGCAATATCAAAAGGTGCGAAAAGGACTACGTTGAGTAATTAGTCACTACCGTCCCAAGATTCGTACACAGCGATTTCGTCCCCAAACTCCTCGAGTATTTTCTGAGAAATCCTACTGCTTTCGACTGTGTTCCGATGAGCGAATATTAGCCTTACGTTCCGGTAGGCAGTGAGGCGGGAGCACGTGGAACAGGTGTAACTCTGGATAGGGACCGCGTTTCGCGAGCAGTTTCTGCACAGCAGGTATTGCAGGTCGACCATAAAAGTTGACGTTGCGGGCTCCGCAACTGGAAGCCGAGTGATTGTACCTGTAGTGCCTGCCCCAGTGGCTAAGTAGAGGGCTTTGGGATCGTCGACCGCAATCGCCCGTCCGCAGGAGTGACAGTTTGTATCGCTCGTGAAAATTGCGGCTTCGCAGCCGTAGTAGCACCTGAGCATGCTGAGAGTAGGGCCACTAAGAACGGAGCCTTCCCCGAGAGATGTTGGAAGAGTCTGGTTCTGGATCCACAACAAGGTGCATACCGTCTCTGCCCCCAACTGAGACTTGAGTTCGGCCAAAGGCCGTGTGGGAGGTTCAGAGATAAGCTCGGCCAACCCGTCCTGGAACCATTTCGCGACTTTATTCTCTCGACCTAGAGCAATCTTCTCCACCGGGTTTATAGAAACTTTAGAGAGTTCATCAATGGCATGTTTTCTGATCTGAAGGGATCGTTTTCAGCGGTCAACGTTGGGGAGAATTTGTTGAATCTTTAGCCTCACCTGCTTCATGCTCCATCTCGTCGACAAGCTGAGCACGCCAATCCACTTTTCTTTGTCCAATTTCAAGGCACCTGAGATTAAATCTTGTGGTCTACCAACGTTATGTAGACGGTCAATCCTGAGACCTAGAAGTAAGATTCCAATACTCACGTTGGGTAGAGGACGTTCAACAACGCATCAAAGTGGGCAGCCTTATAGCCCTCCAGCACAATTGGATGGTCTTCATCCTGTCCCTCGATAGCCCCGTCGCTTCCAGTGGGCAGGTGGAACATGGTCTCGAAGACTTCAGAATGTTCGGAGAATCTATATCGAGGAGCCTCGAAGATGATCCCCTCGACCTGCAACACCAATCGGTTAAAGATCGGCCATCGACGCCGATTGAGCAATCGCCAATGTACGAAAACCGTACACACCTTGAAGAAGACGATGCCACCCCATCGTATGCGTTTTGGATGCGCGATGGGCCTGGGGGACGTCCCATCATTGGCAGCCTCGTTCACGGAGTTAGACATGATAGTGGAGGAGTGAAAGAAGTTGGGCGCTTGATATGCAAAGAGAAGCTATCGATGACACATCTACATAAATTGACGCAGGCACGAGGCTGACCATGTGCCCTTTGAATGGGCGCCATGTTTGCCTTGTTTGGCATTACGCTCGAATGTTCCTTGAAACGAACGCAGAGAATTGTTTCATTTTAAGAGCAGCACCGAACAAGTCGATTGTGGCATGGTATCTCAATCCGATGGCTTCTACTCGAATCACACTCCCTAGGAGTGGCCGGAAGTGGACGTTGGAGAACAAGCATGGTTTGAGGAATCCAAAGTGTCTGTATGTAGCTCCACATACGTCCCGCACGAGCAGTCAGTGATGCTATGATGTTAATTGTGTCTGAATTGTCGATGGGTATCAGCTCACCACAGTGTATTTTACCGCTTGTCCTCGTAGACGCTTTCAATGGTAAATGGTAAACACGAATGAAATGTAGGAAATTGTATGTTCAATTGAATTTGGAATGTTCATCGCGGGTGGGGGTTCGCTTTGGCGCTCAAATGTACAAGGGTGAGCTACCAAATCTCATTTATAATATCCATCCAGTTGCGCTCTCATCGACATGCCATCTGGACGTCTCAATATTAGGACTGGGTCCTGAAGGGAGGCGTGCAGGACAACATCTTTGTAGCCAGCATGCCCCAAAAGGTATGAAAACATCGCTACGTCGGTGACTACTGATACTAAGATTCATATCCAGCTAATTCGTCCGCGAACTCCTCTAGGATTCTCTGGGAAGCGCTACCACTCTCGACCACACTCTCAGTGGGGATCAGTCTCAAAGAGTGGTACGGAGTGTCAGCGGAACATGTGGGACAGGTGTGGTTTGTGAAAGGGAGCGGGTTTTTTGAGCACTTCCTGCATGTCACATACCGCAGACTGATAGTACTGAAGTCTGATCGTGCAGGTCCAGTAGGAGGTGGACTCTGAGTGCGTCGGAAGCTCGCATTGCCATATCCATCAGCCAGATAGAGAGCGCTCCAGTCGTCAAACGCTATGGGGTGAGAGCAGGAAGAACAGTGTCTGCTGCTCATGAACATCGCAGCTTGGCAGTAGTAGCACCCGAGCATGCCAAGGGTAAGGCCGGTAAGAGCTGGAACTTCCCCATGAGGCTTCTGAAGGGTCTGGTTTTGAATCCACAACAGGGTGCACGTCATCTCCGCCCCAAGCTGAGACTTGAGTTCGGGCAAGGGCCGGATGGGGTGTTCGGACACAAGTTCGGTCAGCCCGTCTCGGAGCCATTTCGCGACTTTATACTCCCGACCTAGGGTGACCTTCTCCACCGGGTTCAGAGAAACCTTGGAGAGTTCGCTAATGGCGAGGGTCCTGATCTGAAGGATCGATGTTCGTCACTCCTGAGTGGGGAGCAGTTAAAGCAAATTTGAGCAGACCTTATTCATGCTCCATCTGGTCGCTAAATTTAACACGCCGATCCATTCATCCTTCTCCAATTTGAAGCTGCCTGAGATCATGTCATCTACCCTATCCTCGTCATGCAGATCGTCAGTTACTGACTTGGAGAAGGGTTGTAGCACTCACGTTGGATAGATCACCTCCAGTAGGGCCTTGAGATGGGCTGCGCGATAGCCCTCCAATAAAATTGGATGCTCTTCGTCTCTTCCTTCGACATTCCCGTCGCTCCCAGCAGGTAGGTGGAACATTGTCTCGAAGACCTCGGAAAGTTCTGTGAACCTATATTGAGGAGCCTCGAACACGACGTCCTCAACCTGACTCCGTTCAGCTGAAGGTCAATCATCCACACAGATCGAGCGATCGACCATGCGCTGTATACCTTACACACCTTGAAAAAGATGATGCCGCCCCATCGGATACGGGTTGGACGGGCCATGGGCCCAGGGGACGTTCCGTCACTGGCGGGCTTGGTCGAAGCGGTAGACATGGCGGTTGCGGCAGGAGCGAAAGAAGATGCGTGCTCGATATGTGAAATAAGATTATCGGACCGCACATCATGTTATGTTTACCCAGGCACGAGGCTGACCATGTGTCCTTATAACGAGCGCTGACTTTGCCCCGTTCCGCGGACGTTCTGACAAGCAGGTGCAGACAAGTTTTTTAACAGAGGGGCTTCCGGGCACAGGTATAGAGTATCATGACGTGTCAAAAACAGTGAAAAGTGGTTCCTACCCAAATTTTACTCTCCCGCGAGTCGTTGGAGTTGAATAACGGTGGTGGAAGAATTGATTAGATTAGATTGTGGCTGTACAGGTTGAACGTTTGGACCACTGCAGATCGCCCTCTCTTTTCGCCACAACATACTGCGATGGCTGCTCTCTGAAGGTTTTGCCGTACACCCACAAAGCTTCCCATCAGTCATCCTTCCCCCGGTGGAAGAGGACGAAGCTCGCCATCGGTGGCGTTCGTCCTTTTCATATAGAACTCCGCTCTCGAACCCACCCAACGAACAGCGATTTGCAAGCAGAAGAGAGGTCAAACGGCAAGAGGAACATTCCCAGTCTAGGGGCTTCAACCCTCCGCACACGCTAGACCCGTTACAACCACATCTGTCGTCAGGTGGGTTGGCACCAAGCTCATGCTTTTCTTCCTTGCCTTTGGGCCTGCGGTCGATCTCGCCGTCGTTCAAATTGACACAGGCTTCGTCTTCCTCTATCCTTCTCGCCATTCCGGTTGCTCAGCGCTGACAGCTTCTGCAAAACTCCTCCACACGGATCGCGACGCTCCCAGGCCGCTCCCCCGACCCTGCATCCGCCTCTGTCGTCACCAATGACTTGATGGAGACGCATACGGGGATGGTGGCTGCGATTTTCGAGTGCTGTGACGAAATTGGGCGGAAGGTGAAGGTGGGACGTTGAAAAGCTTTAGTGTAAGTTTCCATCGTTCTTCTAGTAACCCCTTCGCCCCATCCGAGTCTCACCCTTTCAATCTGGTATCGTTCCTTCTCATCACCCGCTATTCTCCTTCCTTCTCCTTCGCGAAAAGTCTTGAAACGTACTAATACCTCCCCTCTTCAGCTTCTCGTTTCTCTTCTTCGGCATGACGAGCTACCCTCCCTTGGGCATTTGACTTACAGCGGCGAATCTCTTTGGGGGAGCGTAGAATGTTCTGAAGGGGTTGAGGAATGTGCGACTCTTTGCGCTGACGGATATATGGGCCACTGCTTCAGTTTTCTTTCCTCACCGCCCGTTCGACGCCCCGTGTCAGTGTTTTCCCCCCTGTTTGGTCACTTGCTCATCGATTTGTTGAATCATTCCTTCCCCTTGCTCATGCTACTCCCCCTTTCTCATTTGGTTGTACCCTCACTGATTCGCTCTCGTTCTATCCCCTTTCTCTTTTGCGACTCCTCTCTCCATCCTTGCCCCGAGCAAGGAACGAATTATCTCTCAACACGGACTCGTTTGACAGCCTCGCTGACTGATTCTCTCCCCAGCACAACACTCATCTACGTCATTAAGTCGGAAATTGTCCTCAAACCTCTCAAGGAGACGAGGCCTATGTTGTTCTATCGCCGTGCGATTTTGCGTGTGTTGGGACAGTCGGCATAGCTCTTGTCGGAGAGGGTGTTATTTACATGTTGTGTGAGTCGTTGTATTCATTCTCTGCTTATTACCTCGCCCCTCAATCTGGACTCCGCGTCTTCGTTCTTTCATACCTTCTGGTGAATTTTGTGCCGCATCCCTTCACTCCGATTTGGAGGGGAGTTCTCTTTACTGGCTCGGATTCTCGCCCAGCCTGAGATTTTGTGCGATGTTCGAAGGCCTCTTACCAGACGGACGCTCGTCGCGCTGCACCCGGTCACATCGCGACATTTCAATTATTGATTTGGCTGCGCTAAGGGAGTGACGGACAGTCTCACTTTCATTTCGTCTTGACCCACTTCTGTCATTGTYCACTCATTCGCAAAGATGTTCTCCCATTCCCGCAAGCCCTCTTTTCGGACCTGTTTATTCTCATCACCCTTGTATCTACTACCCTCCTGCAATTTCTACCAATCGCGTGGCACTCGTCGAGATTTATGGTGACGGTGTATTACCGGACGTGCCTTCAAACGTAGACCGTAAGGCCCGGCACATGGTGCAATACACCCTTTGTCGAGGTCGAGATGCCAGCCCAGCAGTGACACACCCTGACTATTCGCTCGATGTTCGAATCGCTGTGATTTGCAAAATAGGGTWTAATTGAAAACTACGTATACATCGTAGGTGAGAAAGCAAGAACTAGAGGCTACTGATACCAAGATTCGTATCTAGCAATTTCGTCCCCAAACTCCTCGAGTACCTTCTGAGAAGCACCGCTGGTGTCGACCGCTCTCTTAGCGTCTATCAGCCTCAAATTCAGGTAGCTTGTGGCTCTGGAACACGTGGGACAGGGATAATCCACGAAAGGGAGCGCGCATCTCGAGCAGCTCCTGCACAGTACATATTGAAGATTGATCGTGAGATCGTACGTGGCGGGCCCGATGACTGGAATCTGAGTTTGTATGCCCGCGCTGTTGTATCCACCAGCCAATAATAGTGCACTGCAATTATCGACTGCTATCGTCAGAGAGCAGGAGTTGCAGTGTCTATCGCTCGTGAATATYGAATGGAGGAGAGTACTGGGCGCCGCTGCGATCGAAATGAAAGAGTCGGACTTTGCGCCCTGTCACAGCAATTGAGCGCACGAAATTGCGATTCGGCTGCCGAATAAATATATGCCTGTACGTATTGTGATGAGTATTGTTGTTCACGAGATGGTAGTGAGTGGTCGCTTACTTTGCATACGTCGCCATTGCAGCCACCTGGGCAGACTCATCTGTTGGCGCTTCTTTCAAGCTAACGCCGACGCACGCAGTTATATTAGAAAAACCGAGAGTTGCCACCTTTGGGGGAGAGAAAGATGGCCCGGAGGCCTTAATGACGATGTCGGGGGAAGAGGAAAGGATGATGGACGACCGGGTGGGTTCGCAGTAGAATGAATTGACCCGGGCGTCGACAGCCATTCGTGCGGCATGAGTCTCTTTCGGCGAGAAGGATTTAATAATCGAGTTGATCATCTCGGAGAGCGACTGGCGCAACTGGGACTTGCGTGCCAAAGCCTTCGGAAGTCGAGCCCATCTTCCATGGTTGTACTCCCCAGAGTGGCTCAAGAATCGCTTTATCGCAGTCTCAGAAGCCAAGTCGACATAGAGAGAGCTTGTCCAAGCGCCGTTGGACACTGAAACGGCTGGACCGAGTTCTTGAGCGACCAGTTTGCGTAACAACCCTTTCCTCTCCTCATCTGAGTACGTCGAAGATGAGGATGTTGAGAAAGAAGAGGTAGAAGGCATGATTAGAATTCAAGATACGGATGTTGGAAGCGATGGTGATCAAAAAGACTGGAAAGTTCAAAATCTGACAATGCATGATCCCACAGTTTATCCTCCCCGTTTGGGTGTCAACAGCCCGCCGTGCCGTGCCGTGCCGCCTCGTGCCACTCGCTGATTGAAACGTCCCAACCAGGAGGTCGAGAACAGCTTTCGCTGGTATCAACATTGAGATTCCGATGAAAATTCCAAGAAGGGAGCAGTAGAGTGTTATTCGTACACATAAACACGAATGGGGCCAGTCCTTCGTACCCGTGGCATACGTTCCCAAAGAGCATACCTCAGCCTGGGTATCTTGAGCCCAAGAACGTTCCGTAGAGTGGAGGGAGCCATACTTGCTCATGGTAGCGGCATCATTGGCGCTTTCGAGCCTCGTATCCAACTCACTATTCCGCAAGAAAGTGGTGCTGCTGGAGCAGACTGTTGGCGTATCTCGGACGGCCTGAAGAAGCACGGAAATAGCGTGCGCACCTAGACGGCGACCCATATTGTAAAGACTCAACGTATGGCTAGGATCCACCTTCAATTAGTATTTGCATCAGCCAGGTTCCTTTCGATGTACGCCTATTGGCAGCGTTGATTGCTCCACGAACAGTTTTGGGAACGGAAATCCGGGTATCGATTGGCTAGGACCAGAAATTGTGTGGGGCCGCAAGGACGGTTTGGAGGGCATTGGGTGTTGCTGATAAGCCTGGCTCGTCGCAGACTCCAGCCCATAACAACTGCACGCTTACTGAAGCATCTAAGCCGTATGTGAATGCATTCATCACTAGGTTCATGAAGGACGTGAACATCATTGTCTTCTACAATGCGGGAGATTTCAAGTACGAGGGCTGGGATGTGTTGGCCTACGCATCTTATCGCTTAACTTCATCTCACTGTTCCGACTTCCCCCAGGTAGTCGACTTTCGATGTAGTTCTGGAGAGTGCACGCTGTGTGCGCTTGCACTCACCGTTTATCCGTTCGGTCTCCATTCTCCGAAACGGGAGTCACCTTCCCGACTCTCGTGGACTTGGCCGATCGTTCGGCTTATTTTTAGGTACCAGAGCAGCCACCTTTCCCCTGTATCGATGAAGCTACTTCCCTAGCCTACCTCCCTTCCTTTCGTCCCTCCTCATTCCTTTCTACCGAATCCATCTTATTTTCTTACTACTACTTGAGGATCAGTCTAATTACCCTTTAGGTCTATCACTCGTCTAGATCGTTGGTTCGCACCCGTTTCTATGTTTTTTATTTTTGCATAGTTCTATTGACAATCTGGATCTTATTTTTGGTTTCATAATGATATTCATTTCGAATAGACAGTAAGATGTTGAAAGGTGACGAGGTGTCTTCAGTGACCACAGGCTCTGTAAAGAAGCGATAGAAGATGGTACACAATAAGCAAATAGTTGAATATATATATGGAAGAAAATACTGGACAAAAAGCAAAGGAAACTGCAGTCCGTGCCGACTCGAAGCCAGCCACGACAATATTCATACACCGAACTCAGAACCCCACGGATAGCTCCTCGACTAGGCGGACACCTCCTCTTCGACTCTACAGGCGAGTCGTCCAGCCCAGCCTCGTCATAACGACGTTTGGAGTTGCGAGGGGGAGTTACAGGCTGTTCAGCAGGGGTCTCAGGCTTGACCGGAAGGGTGAGGCTGCCTCCGGTAGGGGTGGTGGGAGGGAGGGAGGTAGCCGATGCAGTAGCCTTGGGCTCGACATATTCCGATGCTGACGGCTGAGGAGAGGGCGAGCTGCTCGTACTAGGAGTCGGAGGAGAAGGAATTGACACGGATTCATCGACACCCGCCTTGGCCGCCTTCTTCAATGCCATGTCGAACATTCCGAGGATACGAGCATAGTGCTCATCGACCTTTGCCAAAAGTGAGGCGAAACGGTCGGGAGCAGGTCTTCCAAGCTCCTTTCGGCCATTGTACACCAGTCTCTGCTTCTCATAGCTGATCTCATGCACAAATTCCCGAAATTCAAGGAATAGGTCGCAGCAACTCGCTTTCCAGCCAGGATGCATAGCGGCTTCAGCGTCGTATGCGGCACTYGGAGAGTCGAGGAATGCCCACTTCTTGGCTAAGGCGTGGCGAGGATGGCTGTCGTTCCAGGACCAGACTGTAAGCTCGCGACTTTTATGCTCCGGCATTCGGTGGCCATCAGGTGTGTAGCCAAGTACAATGTAGGCAAAGACCCAGAAAAAGGCTTCGATATCGTCGAGATAGTCGTATTCGGGAATAAACGCTGGCTGGAGGTCGTAGCTCCTGAGGACCATGAGCGATTGGAACGTGCGAGTACCCTGCATGAAAAAGGGCTGAGTGATATAATGCAGATTGAAAACATACGAAACATACCGTTCTGAAGTCCACGGGTATCTCAGACAAGGGTCCAAAAGACTTGAGAGCAAGATCCAGGTCAATCAAGACGCCTCGACTGCCTTCGTTTGCATCCTCCAAGCCGAGGAGGATGTTGTTAAGTGAAATGTCACGGTGGATGATATTCCTATCCAGCAGTGCTTTGTGCGCTGGATCCAAGTCAGCATCGGGAGAAACATAATCAAACAAAAGACTCACCTGCAATTGCGTCGCGAAGCGCAGACAGAACCTGCGCCACCGAGGTAAAGCTCTCAATAGAGGGTCCGTATGCCTTCATGACTATCCGAATTTTGGTGCGATTCCTTGTTGAATTGTCTCCAAGTGGTATTATCTCCTCCCTAAAGTCCTTGGTCTGCACCCAATTGTCCTCATAGGATACCATCTGGCAGACACCTGACAGCCCCTTGACTTCACCGAGCAGTCTAGCCTCGGACGGTCGATCTTCAGCTACCCAGTAATCCTTGACAATCAACTCTTCACCCTCCGCCGTTCTGACAACCCAACACGTSGTRCCACGGCCGCAAAGGCTGGTACGAGTGAATGGGCCCCGATCCATCACCAAGTCGTACATAACGACGGTGCTGTCAGGCCGAACCGTTCTTAGAGTGCCCGCGACTTTCTGGCCGTCCGGTCCTATGGTCCATTGGATCGTGTCATCGAGACCGAGGGTTCGTTCGTCTAGGGAAGATAGCCCAAGTATGAGACGGATGAAAGCATGAGGGTTGTCGTGAATATCGAATGGAGTAGAGTACTGGGCGCCGCTGCGATCGAAATGAAAGAGTCGGACTTTGCGCCCAGTCACAGCAATTGAGCGCACGAAATTGCGATTCGGCTGTCGAATAAATATATGCCTGTACATAGTGTGATGAGTAATGTTGTCCACGAGATGGCAGCGAGTGGTCGCTTACTTTGCATACGTCGCCATTGCAGCAACCTCGGCAGACTCATCTGTTGGCGCTTCTTTTAAGCTAACGCCGACGCACGCAGCTATATTAGAGAAACCGAGAGTTGCCACCTTTGGGGGAGAGAAAGATGGCCCGCAGGCCTTAATTACGATGTCGGGAGTAGAGAAAAGGAT
The DNA here is from genome assembly GCA_004126415.1 of Candolleomyces aberdarensis. Classification (NCBI taxonomy): domain Eukaryota; kingdom Fungi; phylum Basidiomycota; class Agaricomycetes; order Agaricales; family Psathyrellaceae; genus Candolleomyces; species Candolleomyces aberdarensis. Next base: position 2,539 of record SDEE01001014.1, on the reverse strand, counting down.
GGTAGACGACCGGGTGGGTTCGTGGTAGAATGAATTGACCCGGGCGTCGACAGCCATTCGTGCGGCATGAGTCTCTTTCGGCGAGAAGTATCTAATAATGGAATTGATCATCCCGGAGAGCGACTGGCGCACCTGGGACTTGCGTGCCAAAGCCTTCGGAAGTCTAACCCATCTTCCATGTTTGTACTCCCCAGAGTGGCTCAAGAATCGCTTTATTGCAGTCTCAGAAGCCAAGTCGACATAGAGAGAGCTTGTCCAAGCGCCGTTGGACACTGAAACAGCTGGACCGAGTTCTTGAGCGACCAGATTGCGTAACAGCCCTTCCCTCTCCTCATCTGAGTATGTCGAAGATGAGGATGTTGAGGACGAAGAGGTCGAAGGCATGGTTAGAATTCGAGATACGGACGTCGGAAGCGATGGTGATCAAAAAGACTGGAGAGTTCAAAATCTGACAATGCATATTCCCACAGTTTGTCCTCCCCCGTTTGGGTGTCAACAGCCCGCCGTGGCGTGCCGTGCCGCCTCGTGCCACTAGCCGATTGAAACGTCCCAACCAGGGTTCGAGAACAGCTTTCGCTGGTATCAACATTGAGATTCCGATGACAATTCCAATAAGGGAGCGGTAGAGTGTTATTCGTACACATAAACGCGAATGGGGCTAGTCCTTCGTACCCATGGCATACTTTCCCAAAGAGCATACCTCAGACTGGGTATCTTGAGCCCAAGAACGTTCCCCAGAGTGGAGGGAGCCATACTTGCTCATGGTAGCGGCATCATTGGCGCTTCGAGCCTCGTATCCAACTCACTATTCCGCAAGAAAGTGGTGCTGCTGGAGCAGAGTGTTAGCGTATCTCGGACGGCCTGAAGAAGCACGGAAATAGCGTGCGCACCTAGACGGCGACCCATATTGTAAAGACTCAACGTATGGCTAGGATCCACCTTCAATTCGTATTTGCATCAGCCGGGTTCCTTTCGATGCAGTCATGACAAGATTGGTGGAAGTGGAACTACTTCCACTTCAACTGATCGCACTTCCACTGCCTTTGATGAGACTTCCACTGAGTGGAAGTTAACCCATTGCCGGCGGGCCCTCGGCGAGTCAACGCCTCCAACCGCAAGCTTGAACGTCAAGAACGCTTTAATCTGACCTGCTGGGGTTCGAAAAACTTTATAGAGTAGTTTCTGCATGTCTATACAACATATATATACGTCCACATCTTCTTAGAATCAAACCCAAAAGGCTCTGTGTAGGTCAACTTCAGGCGCCTCATTATCGCTTGAAGTTGAGGTCCGCACCATATTGCAGATATACAAAGCGAATGAAATGAATATTGATATGTAAGGAAGTAGATCGAATCTGTAGCAGCCTGGTTACATGGCCTTTCTGTTTGAAGGGCCTCAGAAACAAGTGAGGCGGCCAACCACATTTGGACATCAATAGCCTGCCAGAGTCCTCCAGCGCCCACCGGCTGCCTCACGTCCACTGCCCACTTCCACTTCCACTGTTTTCACTTCCACTGTCTTCCCACCTCCACTTTCCACTTCCACTTCCACTAATCTCGTATATACTCGCTAGGACCAGAAATTGTGTGGGGCTGCAAGGACGGTTTGGAGGGCATTGGGTGTTGCTGATAAGGCTGGCTCGTCGCAGACTCCAGTCCATAACAATTGCACGCTTACTGAAGCATCTAAGCCGTATGTGAATGCATTCATCACTAGGTTCGTTAAGGACGTGAACATCATTGTCTTCTACAATGCGGGAGATTTCAAGTACGAAGGCTGGGATGTGTTGGTCTACGCATCTTATCGCTTAACTTCATCTCACTGTTCCGACTTCCCCCAAGCAGTCGACTTTGGATGTAGTTCTGGAGAGTGCACGCTGTGTGCGCTTGCACTCACCATCTATCCGTTCGGTCTCCATTCTCCGAAACGGGAGTCACCTTCCCGACTCTCGTGGACTTGGCCGATCGTTCGGCTTATCTTTAGGTACCAGAGCAGCCACCTATCCCCTGTATCGAGGAAGCTACTTCCCCTAGCTTACCTCCCTTCCTTTCGTTCCCCCTCATTCCTTTCTACCGAATCCATGTTATTTTCTTACTGCTACTTGAGGATCAGTCTAGTTACCCTTTAGGTTTATCACTCGTCTAGATCGGAGGTTCGCACCCGTTTCTATGGTTTCTATTTTTGCCTAGTTCTATTGACGATCTGGATCTTATTTTTGGTTTCATAATGGTATTCATTTCGAATAGACAGCAAGATGTTGAAAGGTGACTAGTACTCAGCATGTGAGTCAAGTATACAAGGACACTGAGGTGTCTTCAGTGACCACAGGCTTTGTAAAGCAATAGAAGATGGTACACAATAAGCAGACACTTGAATATATATATGGAAGAAAATACCGGACAAAAAGCAAAGGAAACTGCAGTCCGTGCCGACTCAAAGCCAGCCACAACAATATTCATACACCGAACTCAGAATCCCACGGATAGCTCTTCGACTAGGCGGACACCTCCTCTTCGACTCTACAGGCGAGTCGTCG
>SDEE01001013.1:0-14964 GCA_004126415.1 Candolleomyces aberdarensis | reverse complement strand
AGACGAGATCAATGTACGCCCTCTCCACACCAGTGAAGTTGTATCGATCTCGCCAGAATGCTATGCTCACACCCTCATCAGATAAACAAGTATTTCCTTCATTAGAATTCATCGGCTGGTACACCGTAGCGCCGAAGCCTACAGCACGACATATAGCCTACCACGAACAGGTTAGCTGCATGCTATGCGTATCATGACTCGCTGTACTCATTTTCGTTGGAAAAGTTCACTGGATATTGTTCAACGCCACTCCTCCTCGTCCTGCAACCAAGTCTTTCACTTCCTGGCGGTTCTGATATCAATGCTCAGAGTCTTCCGTTCAAAGCCTATGAACCGACTGTTGAAATCAAGGAACGCACGTCGCGATCAGTCTTTATCGAAGTGCCCTACAATGTCGAGACCGGTGAGGCAGAGCGTATTGCTGTGGATTGGACTGCAAAGGGCGGTGGAAGCGGAACAAGCTGTACGTCCCCTCTTCTATCTCATCTTGAATGACACACTGACGGAGAATGTTACAATTCTTGCTTATCTATAGTGGAGTCTCATCTGCAAACACAGCGATCTGCTGTGAAGATGCTTCATGAGAGGATTCTCCTCCTTGTAAAATATGTGGCGGACGTGGTTGCAGGTACGACAAAGAAAGACCACGATGTACTGCGCTCTCTTGCAGCACTCGTCGCGTCTCTCCCTGCATCTGAGAATAAGGCTTTCCGAGAAGAATTCGACACGGTAGGCGTGATGAAATACCCACTACAGCTTTATCAGGGGTCCTAACCTTATTTCTCTTTAGGAATACGAAGATGTGCAGCTTACAGCATTCCTTTCCAGTCTCACAAAATCGACTAATATCTTGAACGATGTACGTTACACGCACGAGTTCTCCTTCCGGTGGATTGCAACTCAGATTTCGTTCCCTTTCCCTTTAGCTTGTTGATAAGCATCTCGTCCTCACTGCTAATCGCGAGGATCGTGGTGGACCTCGCCGCCGAATGGGTAGACAGGGTACGATGCCTGAATGGGGCGATCGTCTACACGGATAAGATGGATAGACACCTTGGACCTTTCCAGTCAATCGACCATACCATGACGGAGTCAGAGGCCGTCAAAATTCTGTCATATCGTCATAAACTCGTATTGTCTTTGTGTACCTTTGCATGCTATCTCCTGTTCGTGATAACGTTAATATCAGCTCTTCCGACAAAGTCAAGTCACTCCTCCTAAACTTTAGGCACTTTACACCTCAACGCCTAGCAAGGCAGGCGACAGTTGAGACAAGCGGAGCGCAAAGCCATGGTGATTAATTAGTCGGTAAGTACGAGCATGACAATGTACAGTGTAATTCACAACATGCAGGGTTCGAAACATTTGCACAAATCGTGGCGACAGATGGGCACAAGATAAATAAATGGTGAGTAGATGTAGCAGATTGGTAGCAAGCTGTATCCAGTCATCGTAAGGTCGTGACAGGGTCGTGATGGAGGCAAGGCTGAGGAGGAGAACGCAAATTACTTTCCTGTCAAGAAAAGAAACAAGTCAGAAMGMAAAAGMAAACACGTCNAGATCGCGGAATCGAACGCTCGAGACACGGGGAGCACGAACCAGAAGATTTGCTGCTCTTGCCGATGGTACCTCTGCTGGTACCAGGAAGCAGTCCGCCCAACTTTCTTTTTTCTATTGGGCTACTACCTTTCTCGTCCGCAGTCTTCAAGTTATTCTTGAGCTTCTTCCATAGATTGGTCGATTTACTCGACTTTCGTACATCGGAATCGCTGCGAACAGAGTGAAGTTGGTGTGTCGGGCCAGAAGATACTCTACCTAATGTAGAAGAAGTGCCAGGAGAAGGCAAATCCGGTGTGCGGGAGACAATGGTGGCCTCGGGTTTGGAATGTAGAGAAGATTGAGGATGGGCATGAGCGTTCGGCGAATATGACGTTGAGCGGCTCGTGTCAGACTTCTTTGTCCCGTCGGCATTAGTCGATACTGAAGACGACACTATGTAAGACGAAGACGGCGTCGACGGATCGCTGGTATTTCTGGTTGAGTCGGTCGTTGACCTTGACAGCTCCGACCCAGTGGTAGAAGATGAAACCTCAGCCATTTTGCCTTCTTCTTCTTCTTCCTCCTCCTCCTCTTCTTTCTGAGTCGTGTCAAAGTGGAACTCCGAGTGATCAACGGATGACATATCTCCTTCATGACGAGGATGCTTCGATTGTTGCTTTGTGAGCGAGCGAGTCATGACAAATTCTGGCTCCATCTCGAATATTGCGTCGTTAGCAAACTCCTCCATCTCTTCTGCTGCGACTAGTTCTTCCAATGCCTGGCATCTCAGAGTACTGGTAGCAGGCGAATTAATGGTGGTTGCAAAATCCCATGAGTCAATAGAATTAGGGGAGGCCATTGATTGCAATGCACGGCGCTCCTGGCGCTGGACTAGGGGTGGCAAATCCTCTGAAACATAAATGCGTTAGCCGCGACCCAGTCGAGGAGGTAAGATTCGACTGACTAAGGATTGCATTGACGAGATATGATTTCTTCTTTGCTGATCGGAAAAAGGGCGATTGAAGGAGTTGTTCGGCGGTAGGTCTGTAATCGGTAGTTTGAATAAGTATCAGATATGGTTGCTATCTGGTAAAAATTACTTGCCGTTTGGAAGGGTCTTTGACTAAGCAGCTATCAACTATTTCCTTGAAAGCTCTGGTGTATTTGTACGAACTGCCATCGCGGTTCAAGGTTGGTGGGTCCTCTCGCAGGCTGTGAATGATCATCAATCACATCCAATCAAACCTTGAGAATCCACCGGCAGAGACTTACGTTCGAAGAAGTACTCTTTGAGGGGACTCCCGAAATCGGGGTGGATGTCCTTGACTAAGTTCAAGGGCTGTGATGCCGAAACTCCAGATATCGGCTGACGCGTCGTATTGTTTGCCTTGTATGAGCTCTGGTGCCATCCAGCAGGGCTTCAAAAGATATCAGAAGCGAACGAGCAACCCACTGGGAAAACATACCGTCCCAACGAAGGACTTCCTCTTGCCAATAGAGGGACGTGTCGGGGATTGGGTGGTTCTTTTGTTATCGGTGTTCGCGGTGGAAGTGAAAACCCGTGGCTGGGAAAGTGCAGCCGTAGCAGTAATTGTGGAAGATTTGCTCCGAGAGGAAGAATGATGATGTGGGTCTTCGGATAAGTCAGCGGCCACTCCAAGGTCCCCCAACAGGACCGTGCCATCGTCGTCGATGAGAAGGTTGGCAGCCTTGATGTCCCGGTGGATGAAACCATTGACATGCAAGTAGCTGGCATGGGGTTGAGTAAGGATAGTAAGATGAGCGTACACGCAACGTACTTGAGTCCTTTCAAAGCCTGGCGGAGGGTACACTTGATGACCTCTTCTTCCAAGCCTCCGGGCCAGCCGTATCGCATAACGTCGGCAGCGCTTCCCTTGTTCATCAAACGGAGAGCGATATAGAGCTTGTGGCCTTCCATCCAAGAACCACGGACACGGAGCACATTCGGATGCTTGGAAAGGGACATGAGCGTCGTCTCTCGTTGAAGGAGTTGTAATGACCGAGGGGGGAGAGAGTCAAGGTCAAGGACCTTGAGCGCACAGGGAACTGGTTTCGCGTCGGGGTCGTCCTGGGGCTTCCATTCKGCTGCGTAGAGATCCGACGGGGACACGCTCAGAGGCAAAGACGAGGAAGAGGAAAGAGGATATTTCATGAGGAAGTCTGCGTATATAAAAGACTCACCTTGGTGTTTCTGGATATCAATCATGCCTCGTATGATGTTCTAAAATGTGACAGGATCGTGCATCGCCATGAGTGGGGATAGCGTTCTGTAGGCGTCCCACTGAAATAAAATAAGTGCTCATCGTTTGAGGGAGAGAGAACGAGGGGTCTTGAACGTACGTTACAATACAATGAATCATAATACGGTTCGGTCGAGCTCCAATGAGGGTTCTTTCCAGTGCCTTCACATCACATCGGGTTAGCTATCCACAGTCGCTCATTAAAAGGAATGGGATGGAGACTCACAATCTGCAGAATCAGCTATCGAGCCATCGCTGTCTCGAGCCCTCCTACAGCCATATGCCTCCCACAACCTGTGGAGGGGTTTGACAATGCGCTAGCCTGACGAATTGGACATAGACGCTTTAACCTGACGACTTCTTGCACCATCTCAACCTGACAAGTTTTGCAAAGTCTCACCTGACAATTGTTCTTCGACTGGAAAGCCTGACGCAATTCAACGGCAGCGTCCTGACCATCTGAAATGCCATATCTTGACCATTCGTGCGCGCTAAAATGAACCTGACAAATACAGAATGCTTGTGGTGACACATATACACGTCTACATAGATCCTGTACACTCCTATGCTCAGAGGACACAACCTGACAGAAATCATTCGATGTTCGGCGCAAAATCCTGTCAGAAAACAGGCAAAATCAGTGCATATTTTTTACCCAGTATATGTGCCATACGTCTATGTACTGGGGTCGAACGACCGCGGCAGGTCGACGAAACAATAATTCTTCCGACGGAAATTAAGTATTGTCAGTTCTGGGAAACGAATACCAGTGAGCGTCTGTAAAGCGAATATGGGGCGTCTTCCCCCAAGCATCCTGATCCATCTTAAGTACAGAAGAAGTCGTCTGCATTCAAACGCTATATCCCTATCTGTTCGACCTTTGCATCACGAGCGTATGTTGCTCTTGTTAAGAGCTGTTCTCTCAAATCGCATCATGCCATATACCGACCTACCCTACTCCGAGGAAGTCCTCCTTTGAGTGCATTCCACGATCCCTATCAAACTTTCGTCATTGAGTCATGCAAGCGCCGCTCATGCCGTGCAAGGGTAATCCACCACTAGCCCAGACAAGCGAAGTCAAGATTCGAGCGGTCGAACCTTTGTTGAAGTGCAGACCAAAGCGCGACAACCACAGAAAGAGGTAGGGCGGAGGTCGGTATGGTTAAGGTCCCGAACGATCACGTCGTTCATTCATGTCCAGCTGACTTACTGAGCGTAGAGCAACTGTCAAAACTTAACTCGAATAACACGGCTATAACTCATATTTTTGAGTGGATGTCGAAGTTTTGTTGACATTCCTTTGCATTGCTCCTTTCTCACCCATTCCCTTCCGTTCTCCTCACATGTTTTACTTTACATTCCTTAATCTCAGCGTCCATGTTGCCCATGCAGCTACATTCTCAATGGCCTGAGACGTCTATCAAGTGAGGCTCAATAAGCCGTTCAGAACTGCAGTTTCAGAACGCGGGAGCAAGTGGGAGGCCGGTGGTGGTGGTGTGTTCTCACTTCGCCGGCATCTCCCTATAGCTTTTTTAGAGTTGAAAGAGTTGCGGGAGGAGGAAGAATGCCCCCAAGCCGAAACATGGGAAATTCAGATCAGTCACCATCCCGCAGTACATAGAAGTTCAGGGCCTGGCTCTGGGATCCATAACCTTTGTGCCGTCACTACTTACCGACCTACACAGAGCATTTACCTGCCTCCCCTTCAATGAGAATGCCTCAAGAGACGCTCAGCAGCTTTGAAGACTGCTAGAATGAACAATGAAGGTTATTTGTGTAGTATATTGAGATGCAAATAAACATGAAACCAGTTATAGTTCGCAGACCAAATGTGTGCCGTACGACGCCTATTCATAGGAGAGTAAGGTGGTGGCGAGCGATGTTTACAAAGAGTCCGAAGAACTCGAGTCAGTATCAGAGCTCGAAAAGCTCGAGGAGGTTTTCAACTTCAGGCGCTTGACCAGGGGTTGGGAGTCCGGGTATCCATCAGACCGCCTTTTCAAGTAGCTTCGCTCTGCAGGAGGCTGTAAAAGTGTCTGGGGAGAAGTCGAACGCCTTTGGAGAATAGAGGAAGCTTCATAGTTATCATCCTTTTCCAAAGCTGCGATTCCGGTGTCGAATAGTCGAATGACTCCATTGTAGTGATGCTCGGCGTCCAACATCAACGCTTTCAAAATCTCGGGTCCGTTTTCAGGCCGTGCCAACGTTAGAGCGACCTTCTGATCGACCATAGGCAGAATTAAGTCTTTGAAGCCGCGAAAGACATCTAGAGAAGCAGAGGGCCAGCGCATAGAGATGTTCTTTGGTAGAAACTGTCTGGCAAGAAAGCTCTCTTTGAGACACGCAGCTATGGTACCCGAGCATTCATCCCAATCTGTCAGGAGATCATCGACCTCGTGTAAAGCACCGTGGCAGTCGTATGAGTAGAGAATATGAGTGAGGATGTAAAGAAACGACTCGAGATCGTCTAGGTGATCGTGGGGGAGTGGTTGCGAGAGGGAGTTGCTCGAGAGGACCATTATAGATTGGTATAAAGGTATGCCCTGTGAAATGGGTTAGGATGCTATAGTAGGATCGAAGAAATGGGATACTTACGATCCGCCAATCTGTATGAGGATGGAAGCCATCCTCGCCTCGACGCGTTGCCATGTCAAGATCGATGAGGACCCCACAATCGCCCGGTTCGGCTTCAGGCTTCCCCAAGACGACATTCTGGATGGAGACGTCGCGGTGCAATATGCCCTTCTTGAAGAGCCTTTTATGGCCTGGTGAACGACGGTGATGATGAGAGTTGTGGACAGGGAAAGGGGGAGATATGGAAATAACTTACCTGCGATAGCATCACGAAGGGCGCAGAGAAGTTGCTTGGCAGAGGTAAATTCAACGATCGGGTCACCGTAGCACTTCATGGCAAGGCGAGTCTCCATACGATTCTCGAAGTCTCCAGGAAAGTCATTTTCAAAGCCACGGAAGTCCTTCGTCTGGCCACGTTCTGGCCCATGGGAGACCATCTGGACGACACCTGAGATGCCGAGAGCTTCTTGCAGGTAAGCATACTCGGAAATACTGTGACCAGCCCTCCACGAGTCCTTAACAAGGAGCTCTTCACCGCTGACAGGGTCGGAAACCCGCCAGCAAGTCGTGCACCGGCCACGGATATTGTTACGACGGAAGAAAGGATCCACGTTGAGAAGTGGGTATACGATTTCGGTATTGTCGGATCCACGAGTGATCAATACACCCCTAACCTTTCGACCATTCTCAATTGTCCACTGAATGCTTGGATCGAGACCGATATCGGACTCGTTTGGGGAGCTAAGGCCGAGCACGAGTCGTACAAACACGCGAGGATCTTCGTTGATATCGATCGAGGGTGTATACTGAGCGCCGCTGCGATCGAAGTGGAATAAACGAAGATGTTGCCCAGTCAAAAAGAGCACGCGAACAAATCTTCGATTTGGTTGGTGAATGAAGAGTTGTCTGATGAAATGGAATTAAAAGTGTTTGAAAAGCGCCAGCAATAATAGAACCTACCTGGCATAGACAGCGACCCGGGCTAGTTGCTCAAAAACGGGTAATTCGTCGCCGTCCACCTGGATCTCGATGCAACCTGCGACATTAGAAAAGCCAATTTTTGAAGCTTTTCCGCCGAGTATCGCGGTGGGACTCTGGAACGACGGACCCTCAGCCCTAACTACAAGACTGGGTCGGGATTTGTGGGATGGGGGATCGACCTTGCTGTGCCGAAGGTCGGTGTTATGAGTGTCCACAACTTGGCGTGTCTTGTGACCCGACGCGTCTCTCCAAAAATGCTTCACGATTGAGGAGATAAGGGTGCAAAACGGCGCGTAAAAATTGGTATCAATGAGTTTTTTNGTAGCTTCGTGGAAGCTTCCAATGCCGCTCTGTGAGATAGAAAAAGCGAGATTTCTTCAGGAAAGTGTCGATGGCAGAATCACTGGCCAGATCGTGATACAGAGATCGAGCAAATGAACTGTCTTCCAGTTCAATTACTTCCGCGAGCTCTGAAAATACCAATTCTTTTTCTTCTTCAAGGTCCCTGTTGGACGATGCGGCTTTTGGTCGCTTGCTGGAGGATCGGGTGCGCATGGACTGGACGCAACGCGGCAAATAAGATAGGTGCTTAACCAAAACGAAGGTGGTCAACTTACAAGGGTTCTGTGCTGGAAATGGGATGGTGATAACACTTGTAGCAGTGGTGGTGGCGGTGATGGTGAGAGAGAGGAACAGGACGTGAAAACAATGCGATCTTCCCAAAGCTTCCCAGTTTGGGGCTGAATGTCATATACCTGCCGAGCATTCACACTCCGCTAGCGCCGTACCAAATTTGGGTGTGAATGTCAATGTCTAAGAAATCAGAGAAAGATGAGCACCCAGCTACGCTGGTACTAATTGATGTAGATCAACATACAACGTTACCGCTGCCTCCATCGGTACCGCTCTTGGTACTGGAGTGGCGACCATGACCGTGACCATTGCTATACTGCAGCTCTACTAAAACTAATGCGGTTGACAATTTTGACCGTGACTCCCAAAGCGTCGTTAGCCGTTCGGTGGAATCAAAGTAACTGAAACGTTTTGATCCCAGAAGAAAAAAGTAAACAGAGGTCTGTGGAGACAAAGTCCAATATTGAGTGGAATCATCTTCAGCAAGAGCTCGATTGACAGTCTATTAATGCCTTTCGCCAGGTCCAGGATTGGATCTAACCTCGAAACCCCGTTGAAGAAAATATCGCTCTGCAACTTGCACCGCGAGGACGTAGATGAAGAAGATGCGTTGATGGAGGCGGTAAGGACGTTACGCGAAGAGGGTTTGGAGGTAGAGATCAATATGGAGGATGAGACTAGGCAAGGAATGCGTCCAGAGTGTGCGACTTTTCCTCGGTGGGTGGAAAGGGATCCGGACACGAAGGATTGGCTCTCTATGTTCGTATGAAAAAATGTGTAGATGAGGGATGCTTATAATTTGCGGTGAGGACTGCACTGGAGACTCATCGAACGGAGGCAGTAATAGGAGATGGACTGCGAGTTTTCATAGTCGGTGTTTGCACCACCTTTTGCATTAGGTCTCGTCTTAGTTGAGAAATGCAGATATCTATCGCCGTTCTGAGCAGCTTGGGGTCAGCTTACGGTGCTTGAGCGAAACGAGCCACGCTCAGAATGACCCCGGAGGAGATGAACTGGCTAATATTGCGAGAGTCAACAGGCTCTTGGGCATATCCGTCCCAATTGAAGCAGTTTACGGGCATCGAAAAGGTCAGGAGGAAAGGGTCCACTATGTGACAACCAAGATCGTCAGTCGGTATGTCAAACGATCTATTGCAGAATACTATCGAAATATCCAATTGCAGCCTAGTACGCTTGCCCAGAGCTCTTTAAGTAGCTCTCGACAGCGACGGATTTGATTTTGAATGATCGACAGCTCCTTTAAATACTCGCTCCCAGTCTTTCGCAGTCTCGAATCTCTTCGTCAGTGAGAAGCTGAGGCTGGGACAGCGATGGCTTCCAAAGATGGCCATTGACGATTTAGTAGGGAGCCTAGATCGCCGATTCTTTCATCGACGTATCGGGGAGGTCTTTCAGCGCTATTTGCCCCCTGTATATGTTGGTATCATGACGGTTGTCTGAAGAAGCTCATGGTCAAATGAGGAGCTGGAATATAGTATCAAATAACGTGAGACGCCTCGCTTTTTTTCGAGATCACGGTCCTTTACGATAGATCTATGGACCAAACCAGCATCAAGTCCAGTTTTCTTGTCCTTGTTTCAGACCTAGGTAGGTATGTAGTTCGCGGTCCCATTCAGAGACAGTCATTTTCCACACTGCTTGGATCTCTTCCAGTGAAAGGGCTCTGGCTTACCATGAAACTTGGTCCTCTTCACTCCGGTGTGTGAGTCATTTCTCTGAGATGTTGATCTGCATACAACAGAGGCTGTACCCAAATTGTATGACATTGTTCCTTACCTAGTATCGTATCAATATCATACACCATCCTCGTTACCATCCAGCTCTTGAACTGCCACGCGACACATCTGGGCAGGTATCCATGGAGCCATGGTGGTGTTATTATTGGGCTCAAGAGAAGCAGTATCAGACACAATGACTATACGACTGATAAGTGGTGCGAGATCATTCCATGATTGGTGCCGGACGAACTGTACAGTGTCCTTAATTTGGAAAAGGTTTCGATGTGTTGGATCCAGCTTATAGAAATTTATAGCCATGAAACGCGATTGAGAGCATACAATCACTACATCTAACTATTAACGAAACCCTTTGCACCCCTTCCATCACGCTGCTTTGTTCCTGAATGGATAGAAGGGCGCTGCTTTGAGGCTCGAGGGCCTGTCTTTCATAAAGGAGACCTCCACGCACTGGCTATTCACAGAACAGTTCATTCTAAATTCCTCCCATCTCAGAGCATGGCCGAATTTGATCTTGAGTACTTCGCCCGGGTCGATGCCAAATCTAGGTTTGCAAATCTTTGTCTGAGTCTCGTCGTAGTTGGTGCGTTCTGTTATTTCCCGCCACTTTTTCAGGTGAATGATGGACTAACGACGAACCAGGTATTCACCTTTTTATGACCATCTACGGTCTTTCCGTCTTTCTTGAAACCCGAGATGACTTGAAGAAAGGGAGGCGTCTCTACATTGTTATAAGCTTCATCATCACGGGACTAGCAATCCTAAACGCCTCGCTTGAAGCCGCCTGGATGTTCAAGTTGATATTTGAAGCTACTTCCCCTCTGGACTATTTTGATGAATTAGTCGATCCCCTCAACAGCTGGGAGCAGCACTTAAGCTCCGCGTCCATAACCGCTATGGTATTTATTGCAGATTCTATGATGGTAGGTGCTTCCGCGCTTCGTAGCCTCATGCTCAGAATGTTCACTGTGCCTTGGCAATAGGTGTACCGCTGCTACGTAATATGGAAAGATCGCTGGTGGCTATCCGTTCCGCCCGCCCTCACCTGCATTACCGCCCTAGGTAAGCAAATTTGGTGATATGTGGGGATGTATCCATTATTTCCCTTCATCTAGCGCTAGATATCTTCAATGAATTCAGGAAAATGCCCGATGTTACCAATGACACTACCCGATACATGGCCGCTGTTACGATTCTTACCGTTTCGACCAATGTTATGGTCACCAGTATGATATCTTTCCACCTGATCCGTGCTCGCCGCGGTCTATCGAAGGTCCTTCCGTCAAGGGACCTAAAGCTTTACACCGGTGTCGTGGCACTCCTCCTTGAATCGGCTCTCCCCCTCGCCATCTTCGGAATCATGTATGCAACGGTGATCTTATGTTCTCCTGGGGGAACAAAAGGTGCTCAAGCAGCCTACTTTGTATTTTCCTACGTCGTGTCTTTTCTTTTCTATGCCTTTACCGTGGGTCTTGACCTGAGTATCCCCTTGGGTTGACGCTGATTTCTCCGCGTTATAGGCATTATCTCCGCAGATGATTATCTTTAAAGTGACAACAGGTCGCTCATGGGCTTCTCAATTCCCGAGAGTAGACGAGCAGGGCGTTGTATCAAACGGTATTGTGTTCGCCCCGCAAGGAACAGATTCATCCTTCGTACAGTCGGTTATAGATCGTGATTTAGGAAGGGAGTCGGGCAGGGAAGAGACGTAGAGTTAGAGATGAGACATATCAAGAATTTTAAGGTTGTATTATGCGAGATTTCTTGTAATCACTCAGATATATAAAGTCACCCATGACTCAAAGTGGGTCTGCCTCCTACCAAGTCGGTCTTGTAATGTCACATACTCGTTCGCGTCACGTCACGCTAACTTTGCCCCTGTCCATATAAGAGCGGCCCTGTCGATCAACGTTTCAACACCAAAATCCTTTCTCCAAACACTTGTATTGTACTGACCATTCAATCTGCCGAAATCGAACCTTTGGTTATCCGGAGAGACTGGCATCCAAACGAACCCGATTTGCTGGTGCCTTCCGCCAGGTCCAGAATTGGACTTAACCTCAAAACCCCGTTGAGACAAATATCGTTCTGCAACTTGCACCCCGAAGACGTAGATGAAGAAGATGCGTTGATGGAGGCAGTAAGAACGTTATGCGAAGAGGGTTCGGGGGTAGAGATCAATATGGAGGATGAAATTAGGCGAGGAATGCATCCAGAGTGTGCGACCTCTCCTCGGTGGGTGGAAAGGGACCCAGACACGAAGGATTAGCTCTCTATTTTTGTATGAAAAAATGTCCAGATGAGGAGGGATGATTTTAGTTTGTGGTGGCGACGGAATTGGTGGCCTATCGAATGGAGACAGTAGTAGGATATGAACCCCGAGCTTCCATAGTCGGCATTTGCACCACCTGTTGCATTGGGTCTAGTATTACACAGTGTACTTGAAGCCACGCTCAGAGTGACTCGTGAGGAGATGAACTGACTGAGATTGTGAGACTCACCAGGTTCTTGTTCTTGAGGATCTCCGTCCCAATTGAAGCGGCTTATGGGCATCAAGAAGGTCAGAAGGAAAGGGAGCACTGTATGACAGTCAGGATCTTTAGTCAGTAGAGTAAACGGTCTATCGTAGGATCCTATCAAAAAATCCGATTGCAGCGTAGTACGCTTTCCCCGAGCTGTCTTAGAAGCTTTCGAGAGCGACGGATTTGATCTTGTATAATTGGCGGTTCTTCTACATACTCATTCCCAGTCTCTCGTCTGCGACTTAGACGGCGATGGCTTCCAAGGTTGGCCATCGACGATTTGGCTGGGAGCTAGATCCCCGATTTTTCATCGACTTATCGAGGAGGTCTTTCAGCCCTATTCGCTGTATATGTCGGTATCATGACGGTTGTCTGATGAACCTTATGGTCAAAGGAGGAGTTGGCAATGATATCAGATAACGTGAGATGCCTCGCTTTATTTCGAGATTACGATCTTTTACAACAGATCTGCGCGCCAAACCAGCCATAGAGTCCAGCTACCTTGTCCTGGTTTAGACACTAGGTAGAAGGTAGGTTGGTGGCGGTCCCAGCCAAAAGACTCACAGTCACTTTCCACACTGCTCAGCTCTCTCCTCAGTGAAATAAGAGCTCAAACTTACCACGAGTCTTAGTTCGCCTCACAGAGGTGTGTGAATTGATTCTCCGAGATGCTGATCTGCATAAGACAGAGGCTGTGCCCCAATTGGATGGTGTTGTTCCTTTACCTAGTATCTTATCAATATCATACACCGTCACTGACTTTTTAACCTCGTTACCATTCAGCTCTTGAACGGCCACGCGACACATCTGGGAAGGTATCCATGGACGCAGTGTTATGATTGAGTTCAAGAGACGCAGTGTCAGACGCAAGCAGTATCGGACACAATGACTATGATTGTGATAAGTAGTGCGAGATCATTCCATGATTAACGCTGGACGAACTGTACAATGTCCTTACTTTGGAAAAGGTTTCGATACGTTAGACCCAGCTTATAACAATTCATAGCCATGAAACGCGATTGAGACCATCCAATTACTATATCTAACTTTCAGCGAAACCCTTTGCAACCCTTCCATCACGCTCCTTTGTTCCTCTATGGGTAGAATAGCGCTATTTTGAGGCTGGAGGGCCTGTCGTTCATAAAGGAGACCCCCACGCGCCGGCTCTTCACAGAACAGTTCATTCTTCTGTTCCTCCCATTTCAGAGCACGGCTGAGCTCGATGCTGAGTACCTCGCCCGGGTCGGTGTCAAATCTATGTTTGCAAATCTTTGTCTAAGTCTCGTCGTAGTTGGTGCGCTCTGTTACTTCCCGCCACTCTTTTCAGGTGAATGATGGGATAACGACGAGCCAGGTATTCACCTTTTCATGGCCATCTACGGTCTTTCCGTCTTTCTCGAAACCCGAGACGACTTGAACAAAGGGAGGCGTCTCTACATTGTTATAAGCTTCGTCATCACGGGACTAGCAATCCTGAACGCTCGCTTGAAGCCGCCTGGATGTTCAAGTTGATATTTGAAGCTATTTCCCCTCTGGGCTATTTTGATGAATTATCCGACTCGCTCAACAGCTGGGAGCAGCACTTAAGCTCCGCGTCCATAACCGCTATGGTATTTATTGCAGATTCTATGATGGTAGGTGCTTCCGCGCTTCGTAGCCTCATGCTCAGAATGTTCACTGTGCCTTGGCAATAGGTGTACCGCTGCTACATAATATGGAAAGATCGCTGGTGGCTATCCATTCCACCCAGCCTCACCTGCCTGACCGCCCTAGGTAAGCAAATTTGGTGATATGTGGAGATGTATCCATTATTGCCCTTCATCTAGCGCTAGATATCTTCAATGAATTCAGGAAAATGCCCGATGTTACCAATGACACTACCCAATACATATCCGCTGTTACGATTCTCACCGTTTCGACCAACGTTATGGTCACCAGTATGATATCTTTCCACCTGATCCGTGCTCGCCGCGGTCTATCGAAGGTTCTTCCGTCGAGGGACCTAACGCTTTACACCGGTGTTGTGCCACTCCTCCTTGAATCGGCCCTCCCTCTCTCCATCTTCAGAGTCATTTATGCAACGATGATCTTGTGTACTCCTAAAACTCCTAAACAGACAAACGGTGCAAAAGCAGCCTACTCTTCATTTTCCTCCGTCGTGCCGTTTCTTTTCTATGCCTTTACTGTGGGTATTCACTGGAATATCCCCTTGGGTTGAGGCTGATTTCTCCGCGTCATAGGCATTATCTCCGCAGATGATTATCTTTAAAGTGACAACAGGTCGCTCATGGGCTTCTCAATTTCTGAGAGTAGACGAGCAGGGCGGTCTATCGAACGGTATTGTGTTCGCACCGCAAGGAATGGATTCATCCTTCGTACAGTCGGTTATAAATCGTGATTTAGGAAGGGAGTCGGGCAGGGAAGAGACGTAAAGTTGGGGAGGAAACGTATCAGGGATTTTGATGGTCGTACTGTGGGATTTTTATTGTCACATACAAGCCATGCCTCGCTTCGCTACGGCTTCAGGATCCGAGACTACGACCAACGTATACTTGTGGGATGTCAGCTTGTGAAATAGACGATCAATTTGCAATTGTCGAGTTCTGCTTGAAATTTGCATGCTCGTGGGCATGCAGATCCTTGCCTTTTCACAGTTGTAATAATCTCCCACTGCAGCCACATGCGGCACGGTCTAAA
>SDEE01001012.1:0-14979 GCA_004126415.1 Candolleomyces aberdarensis | reverse complement strand
CCGTTGAGGACACTTCTGAGCACCCGCTGGATTCTCACATAACGTGAAGGTATATAGATCCGGGAACACGTTGGCTCACCCTGCATCTGCATTGAGTGTCCCCAACGATAAGCATCCGCGGTGACACCGTGGATTCTAATACCAACCCGGAGCCAGGGGTCCATCTTAATAGTATTTAAGGTCCACCTACGTTGTTCCAGCGAAGTCATTCTTCAGTCGCTTCCTTTGTCAACATGTCCACGATTGAAATCGGGCTGTACACAATCAAGAGTCGAAGTCTCAAGCAATTCATTGGCGTATCTCAAACGTCCGTCGGAAACCTTCTCCCGATTGTTGCGGTCGAGCCCACAGCAGAGACACCGCAGCAGGTACACTTGCCTGTATTTGAGCTCATACGCCATATTGACGTGCAGTTGGATTTTTTACCAGTGGTATATTGAAACATTCCTCAACAATCAGGTCTCCATCCGACTCCGAGACGGTGGATATGCTACCAGAGTCAACAACCTGCTCTGGGCGGCTAATGAGACGAAGCCCAATGAATGGTTCCTGGTCAATGCGAGAAGATACGGGAACACCACATATGTGTAAGATCTTGAACGCCTTTATATCAGTAACACTAGGCTAACAGAAAAATAGAATTGTAGGGTCGTCCGAATCGACAACCCAAGCATGGGCATTGTCACTCATAGCTCCCACAAGGCAGATACGGTTTGAGGATCCGCTATCTTTGCCTGTGGTGCCGGCTATACACCCAGAGAGCCAGCTATTTGACCTTGACCGCCTCGATTGATTTATGGTCTCCGATCTATAGTTGCGTACCGATCTTCGACATAACGCCATGAGACCTTCGAGGGCTAACCAAAATTAATATTACGTACTGGGTTTAGTCGATGGCGTACAAACGTAGGACATTGAAATGATATGGCCTGACCATGAAGCTTCTATTTCGTTCACAGACAGAGAGCTTCCCCGTGCTTCTCAAATTATCGAGAAATATCCGAGTTTGATCAACAAACGCGATAATCATCGTTGCTTGTCTCCCCCGCCTTGCTCCGACTCACCCAACGTTCGTTTGCAATGCCACAGATAGAAAGCGCTCATTACAGTATCAAAAGCCAGCAGATTATCCGTTTCCTTGGAGCTGTAGGGCCGGTGGTGAATACCCTCACGCCCATAGAGACCTTGGGTTCCGATGCTGAGCCTTCCCAGGTTGTTATACGTTTCTGGACGTATCTCTCCTACAGCTTACTGACATCATCCGATTAACCATCAGTGGTATATCGAGCGAAGGCCAAACGGGAAGGTGTACGTTACATACCAGAACGCCTACGCTACAAGTGTGAACGGACATCTTTGGGCGGTCACTGCGAACGAAACGTCTGTTCCGCCAGAATGGTATCTCACTGAAGCACCGAGATATGGGTCCAAGGCATATATGTGAGTCCCACCAAAGTGCCCTGTTTATCTTGAGAGAAGAGATAACCTGGTTATTTACTTTTCAGTATCCAAGCGGCCCTCGAAGATGACCTTCCTTACGCTTGGACGCTCCCGACAAATGAGGGCTCGCAGAACGGCACTACAGGACAGATTCGCCTCGAACCCGCATACTCTCTGCCTGTGTTCCCGGCGATACACCCACTAACTCAAATATTCGACCTTGATCGCCTGGATTGACTCCGCTGTTCGAGGTAATTATTGGTCAGAAAGGGCAAAAACCATCATCAATTCAGAGGGACAATGCCAGGCGAAAGTACGTACTCATGGCCCCCGATAATTTGATGTAAACATGGCGGTAGGGAACCAATGGAACTAAATACGAACGAAATAAAAGAGGTGGAATCGGGGGAAAGAAATGGTACCAGAGGGGCAGAGCGAACGAGAGAACGACGAATTTTGACTGAATGTAAAGAAAACAGAGAAATGAATGAAATATCAACTCACGATAGCTGTGCCATCATAAACTTGTCTCCGTGATCGTCACCGTGCTCTCAGTACCACCGCCTCGCCAGGCGGTTATTCTAGGCTTCCCAGGGCTCCGAGGAAAGAAGCTAGATACGACGACACTATTTGTTGGCCATTGTCTTGGAGTGGATGGAGACAGTGAATGGGTGGAAGGGAGAACTAGGGGAAAGGCGGGGGAAAGGCGAGTAACAAGCTAGGAGAGCCAATGAATGGGAAGGAAAGCGAGCAAAGAAGGGGTCGGGTGAACGAAATGGGGCGCAAGATACAAGGAGGACGAAAGGAGAATGAACGGGGAGGGTCAGAAGAACGGAAGCAAGAATTCGAAACTCGTAGAGTGCACATGACGAAAGGAGCAGAGATGACAAAACTCTTGAGTGAGAGGGGAAGGAAACAGCATGGGAAAGCCACTCGTGGGCTGGGCGCTGAAGGGAGACTCGGAAAAACAAAGAAAGGGATCTCCTAGCAAGGAGAAAGAGACGATAGCAGACGACAGCAGAGCAAAGAGGATAGCGGTGGAAAAAACAAAAATAAGCGAACTCCCTCGCCCTGGCGGGCCCATTAGATAGAAGTCACTTCCATGAATTTGGGTACCTCGATATCTCGGGTCGTTCCATAGCTGGTGGAGGGCTTTTACAATTTCTGGGGAGACGCATGGTCCGCTGCTCGTTTCCATGCCCATTTCCATGTCTAGTCTGAACTCGAGTCTGGGGAGAGGCGTAAACACGTGGCCGCTAGGAAGGTGGAAGGTCACATAGGTTGATGAGTGTGGCCTTGGCAGAGGATGAAGAAGAGCCGGAGCCAAGGTGAAAATGCAAGTAACGCACCCTATTCGAACATTCGACGTACTCGATACCCGTGTTCCTCGTATACAACACCATCTGCTCCACCCAATCCAGCAAGGTCTGAGCCCACATCGAGAATCGGTCATCTCGATTCTAGAGATTGAACTTGGTCGAGCTCTACCCCCGCCCCTAGCTGGCGGGGAAGACTCGCATTTGCACCGACGACACTAGGACGGAGTCGTGCACGCAGCAAAAGACCCTGAAGGTCATTGATTGGGCTGGTCTACGATTTTGCGTCCGCTGCATGAGCACGATCGGGAGAGATGAGATGGAATGTGTGCCGCAGCGAGGGAACCGGTCAGAGGACAAAGCACAACTTGTTCGGAACAAGCAATTGAACTGTGGGAAAAGCTCGGCAGCCCGGGTGCCGTTCGCATTTGCCTCTTTCTAAACTTTGGGGTGCGGGCTGCTGCCACGCGGCACGGCGAACGAGTCTTTACATTTATTGGGGGGCTTGCCCCCCATTTGTCCAGGTGTTCCCAAAGATTTGCACACAGCCACATGCGCGGGTGTATAGCCACGGTGTTGGGTACAGCCACCTCGCTGCGAGTGTGCACAGCCACCTTCCCCCAGCGCCCACACGCGGACTTCGAAAGTACAGCAGTGTCCGTCAATGGTCAGTCCAGCGGTTATCGTCAATTCCTTTACATCTCCCCTCCATCTCAGACCGTCCTACCCATTCAAACTATAAGAATAGGGCATACATCCTATCACTCAACCACTCTGTTATATAATTTACCCTCTTCAAAGCCTCTGTTTGCTGTATAACATCAAAGATTACTAGTAGAGTTTTGGTTCAAAAATGCACCTTCAATTGATGATACCCAAAATCCAGTACATATACCACCAGTCATTGAGGATTGGGATGGACATGTGTCAACTATTCATCCAAATCAAACGAAATATCACCATACGACGAGTCAGGGTCCTCAGCACCCTCAACGAGCATAGCGTCCTCCCCCTCCTCTTCAAATTCTTCTTGTTCTTCTCGTCCTCTACCCCGCTTCTTCCTTAGTCTCGACCCCGAGCCGGAACCGGAATTGACAGACGTCCCCGAACTCGACCTCCCAAACCTAAAACCCAAACTTGAGTTATTCGACCCCGAGCNTCCCAGTAGAGTCGGAGCTCTTGGACCTCGTCAACCCAAAGTTCGAGCCTGAGCCCGAGCTGGTACAACTGCCCGACGCCGCTACACCTGCGTTCCCGAAATTCGCGGCAGCAGTAGGTGCCTGCGTAGGGATGGGAGGCTTGAACCGTGCTTGTCGATGATTCAGGTTCATAGCGGCACCGCTGGTTGCGGTGGGTGCTGCCGCAGTGGGTACCCCCAACGAGGTCCCATTTCCACCATCATTAGGTGACCCCGACTGCGTAGGTTTGAATACCGAGGACGAAAAGGGGGACGAAGCAGAGGATGACGCTCGGGAGTAGCAATTTGCGGTAACGTTCGATGTCGTCTCAGTCGTCGTCGTCGTCGTAGGCCCGTTCATGGTACCACCCACACCTTGATTCACCAGCGGTTGAGGCTGCGGTTGGGGCTGAGGTGGCTTCTGAAACGACGGCGCCTTGAACGCTCTCTGCTTCACCGGGAGCCCATTGGAATATCGGTTGTTGTTGCTTGAATTGCCCTGGGACGACTGTTGCTGCTGCTGCGACCCATACCCAAGCCCCGAATACCCGCTGGTTCCAGCTGATTGGCTAGTGCTGCTGAACGTATGTGCCCGACGCATACCGAGAGGCGGGGGCTTGCCGGATCGCATTGTTGTGGTTGCGGTTGTTGGAGCCGCAGGTACGTTTGCAGGAGCAGGAGTAATTACTTTCGTTGTCGCTGTATTCGTTGTTGAGGTTGCGTGAAACGCGCTGGAAGCAGGCGCAGGAGCGGATATCTCATGGAAGGTCTGCGAAAGGGGTGGCTTGAATGGCGGTTGCTGCTGAGAAGAGGCTGGAACCGATACGCCAGGATCTTCAATTTGTATGACAGAAATAGCAGGAACCACGGGTTGTTGTCGTTTTTGTAGGTGTCCAAAGGCTTGAAGGCGTTCAGGCGGTAGGGCAGGCGGCGGCATCGCATAGCTATCTGCATCGCGATCAGGCATAACAGACGCGTTCCCAATTCCGTTGCTCGCTGGGTTTGAACTGGCAGGTACTTGAGGGACCTCCCATACGGTAGCAGGAGTGTCAACGTCCATGTCCATGTCGTCAGCCCCCCTTCCAAGATTTGATTCCTTCGCCTTCCCTTTGCCTCTGACGTCGCAATCATCCCCACCCACACGGTGCTCTCTCCCCCCGCTCCCTGAAAAAATCGCATTGGCGCTTAAGGTTCGGCCTTGGATAGGTCTTCGTCCGGCAGTCGTTAGACCACTAGCAGCGGCAGCTGAAGCGACACCAGAGGCTGATACAGGTTTCCTGGCTTTGCTGGGGTTTCTGGTGACGCCTCCATAGAGTATGGCGTTTCGGCTGTTCGTTCGCGATAGGCCTTTCGACGTGCTTGAGCTTGCATCGGCGGTGGCAGGGGCTGTGGCATTGGTGCTGGAAGTGTTATGCGCGAGATTCTCGTCGACTTTGCTGGTTACTTGTTTCACGAAAAGCTTGAATGATTCAGTGATGTCTCCTCTCTTGGAAGGTACGGCGCCGCCTTTTATCGAGGAGGATGAGGATGAGGAAGATGTGGCGGAAGAGGATGATAGATTACTTTTTCGACAGGTGGATGAGAGGGCAGAGGGGCGTTGACGTCTCATGAGTGGAGGAGCCATCGTCGATGTGGCATTTGCATCGAGGTTGCCGGTCACTGGCCAAACGAAATTCGATCCTCCTGGCGAAGTGGTCGAAGAAGACGAGGAAGCTAAGCAATAGAAAAGGAACACATTATCAGCAAAAGACGGAAGATGGAAAGGAGAGAACGGATAACGCACCCGTGCTGCCCATTGAAAGCTTGCTAGGAGTATAGGACTCTGAACCCTTCCTGGCACTACCTGCTGTCCGTCTACTTTTTGACGAGGATCGGACCAGCAGAGATTCCAACGCTGAGGACGCCTGAGAGCTTTGCCACTGAACTTCGCTGCTGCCATCGTCGTCAGCACTTTGCGCATCCGAGCTTGACCCAGTGGCATCCATGTTCACATCATCCATGGACGACTCGGATGAGGACGCCGTCGACGACTTGGAAAAGGGTGGCAGCGCCGACATGCTCAACGAAGTGTTGCTGGACTTTGTGTATGGTGGCAACGGTGCTTTGAAATTGGAATACGGCGACACAGCGACGGCCGACGAGGGGTCGGGCATAGGGATTCGGAAGTCCATGGTATGTCAATGAAGCTCGAGACGCCCGTCGGCGTGGGTGAGCTTCTAGTGCTATGAGGAGCAGTTAGGTTGTATGAACTCGGACGCCGTTGGCTGTCTGTGCCACACACACCTATATCCACGACCTTGAAGTATTTGGACCTTGGCTTTGTGTGGTGGCTGCAAGATGCTGACCATACAGAGCCCCGCAAGCTACGATTTCGTCCTCTTCACAAAAGAGCGAGCGGCGCAGGTGGGTTTCTCTGAGACTTGCGTCCGGGATGATGATGGTCAAAAGCAAAAGGTGGTGGCAGCGGCGAATCCGACAATGGGACGCGTCCAACGTCGCGTCAAATTCCAGTCACGAGCTGGTGGCGGTGGCCATCACACACCCTCATTGTTCCAAGCTAGACGTGTCTCTGTTAGTATATCGGTTAGTACACGCGCCTGTCACGCGCGAAAGCTGGGTTCGACTCCCAGACAGAGAGTCATTTTTTCAAAGTTCTTTTTTGTGCGATGGCGGATAGCCGTACTACAAAAGGCAAAAGGCCAGAGGGGTAAGCTACGGGGAGTTATATTTGCTTCCGAGATAATGCTTCAGAAACCGTCCAAGTTCTTCTTGAATCAGCCTTTTCTTGACGTCGGGCGAAACCTTTTCGACACGGGTGCGATCCCTGATCCACGCCCTTTCCACCTCCCTGTTTCCGCAGAAGCGGCAGCGCAGATAGTGTATCACGCCAGTTGAGTCACAAATCAACCGTGCAGCGCTCAACCCCCTGATTCTTTCTCCATGCAAATACTTGGAAGTGCACTCTTCGCAGCGCGAGTCACTCAAACTGATTGATACAGCGGTGATTTCTGTCCTCAGTCTCTCCCTCACGAGCAGGATCTGACCAATAGTATCCCATCCGAGCGCTTCAGCGTCTTTCAGGGCGGGTTTGTACTCCACCGGGTCTATGAAGCTGAAGAACCCTTCCTCCAGGAGCTTTTGGATCTTGTACTTTTTTCCCAATAGAAGCTTCTCTTCAGGAGTGAGGTCGAGCCTTGTTGTGTAGTCCTCGATGTTGGAAATGACCTTTGAATGTAAATCAATGAACAGGAGAACTTGATAGCGAAAATTCGAGAACATGAGAACGGCGATACTGTCAGTACTTACGTTGTGCATCTCCCAGTGTAAAGCGAGCCTCAGAGCCGCGAATAACTGCTCCTTGTTCAAAGACTTGCTCTTCTCCCTAGGTAATAGGGTGAGTTGAGGATCTCAGCCGGGGTGTAAAAGCTGGAAACGACTAACTTCGGATAGATGAACTCCAACAAACTTTCTAACTCAAAGTTCGTAAAGCATTCCGGTATCCTGATCGGATTCTCATCGCTAGATCCTTCTCCTGACGAAGAGACCCCCGATCCATTGCCATCGCCCAATTGCCCAGGCTGCGGAAGCTGGAACATATCGCGAAACATCTCCGAATGCTCCACCAGAGCGAATCTGGGGACTCGATGGAGGACATTTTCTGCCTGCAGATCGAGCAGTTAAGTTATCATCGACACTCTCAATCATGATCCGAATATCCAATCGTACCTGGAAGACAATGAACTGGGTGTCCTCGGTGTAGAACTTGCCGCGAGTAGCCGGACCAGTGCTTTCAGTCGTCTCAGAAGCCATCGTAGAGGTAAAAGGACAAGGAAGGGTGCCAGTTGGCGCCTAGTCCAAAACGAGGTCGAATGTGGGTGCAGGTGACGCACAGGTTTTGCTTCACCACTTAGGCCAGGCTATCCATTTGTAGAAGAAGAGGGATTGAATATTCAAGTTGTATTACACAGGTGTCGTCCCTTTCGAAATTAGCGTGCCGGACTGGTGGTAGGTACTAGTCGACGATAGGGACCTAGGTACCTAACAGTCGACTTTTCTCGTGCAATTGCGGAATAGCCGTAGGAGACTACACAAGGCCAGAGGGGTAAACTACTAGGAACTATATTTGGTCCCAAGCAACATCTTCAAAAGCTCCTCAAGTTCTCCTTCAATCGCCTTTTTCTTGTAGTTGGACGACATCTTTTCGACCGGGGTGTGATACCCGATCCACACCCTTTTCATCTGCTTGTTTTCGCACGACGTACAGCGCATTGACAGAGATCGGGTCGAGCCGGTTGATTCACAAATCAACTGTCCACCGTCGTTAAAGCTTCCATACTCCCGCACGTATCTGGAACCGCAGTCTCCGCAGCGCAATTCACTCAAACTGGTTGACACAGCCGTGAGTCTTGTCATCAGTCTCTCTCTCGTGAGCAGGATTTGACCAATAGTATCCCATCCGAGGTTTTCAGCGTCTTGCAGGCTGGGTTGGTAGACCACTGGGGATATGAAGTAGAAGAACCCTTCCTCGAGGAGCTTTTGGATTTTGTACTTTTTTCCCAGTAAAAGCTTCTCTTCAGGTGTGAGCTCGAGCCTTGCTATGTAGTCCTCGATGTTGGAAATGACCTTTTGTGTTGTTAAAGTAAATCAATGAGCGCCATTCAAGTTCGGGAGAACCTCGATCGCAAAGTTCGCGGCGACACTATCGGTACTCACATCATCCATTTGCCAGTATATAGCGAGCTTTAGAGCCGCAAGTAACTGCTCCTGGCTCAAAGTCTTGCTCTTTCCCCTGGACAATCAGGTGAGTCGACGATCTCAGCCGGGAAGAGAAAGTTGAAAGCGACTAACGTCGGATAGATGAACTCCAACAGGCTCTCGAACTCGAAGCTCGTAAAGCACTCCGGTATCCTGATCGGGTTCTCATCGCTAGATCCTTCTACTGACGAAGAGACCCCCGATTCACTGCCATCGTCCGCTTGCCCAGGCTGCGGGAGCTGGAACATATCTCGAAACATCTCTGAATGCTTGACTAAAGCGAATCTGGGAACTCGATGAAGAACATTTTCTGCCTGCGGATCGAGCAGTTAAGTTATCATCGACACTCTCAATCACGGTCCGAATATCCAATGGTACCTGGAAGACAATGAACTGGGTATCCTCGGTGTAGAACCTGCCGCGAGTAGCCGGACCAGTGCTTTCAGTCGTCTCAGAAGCCATCGTAGAGGTAAATGGACAAGGAAGCGTGCTAGTTGGCGCCTATCGGATAGGACGAGTCATGCAGTCCAACACGAGGTCGAATGTGGGCGCGAGTGTGACAGGATCAGCAAATCGATGCACAGGTTTAGCTTTACCAGGTTATCCATTTGTGGAAGAAGGACTGAGCATTCAAGTTGTAATGCACAGGTGTCGTCCGTTCGGTAATTGACGTGCCGCACTAATGGTAGGTATAGGTACTAGTCGTTGGATGTCCGTGATGTCTGCAAGACGCTGACCATACAGAGCCCCGCACGCTACGTTTTCGTCCCCTTTCCAAAAGAGAACGAGCGGCACAGGTGGGTCTGGCGTCCGGGGATGATGAATCAGGTGATGGTCGAAAGCAAAAGATTGTGGCAGCGGCGAAGACGACAATGAGACGCGTCCAACGTCGCGTCAAGTTCCAGTCACGAGCTGGTGGCGGTGGCCATTAGAGACATTGTTTCTCAGTAGATGTGTCTCTGTTAGTACTACACGCGCCTGTCACGCGAGACAGCTGGGTTCGACTCCCAGACAGAGAGTTTCTTTTTCTAAGCTCATTTTTCGTGCAATTGCTGATAGCCGTACTACAAAAGGCCAGAAGGGTAAACTACGGGGAACTATAGTTGGTTCCGAGCAACTGCTTCAAAAGCCGCCCAAGTTCTTCTTCAATTAACCTTTTCTTGTCGTCGGACGAAACCTTTTCGATACGGGTGTCATCCTCGGTCCACACCGTGTCCACCATGTTTCTGCACGACCTGCAAGTCAGATATCGGATCGGGCTACGGTGCCCTCCTTCAGACCCCAATTCTCCAACAGCCCGCGAATATCCACCGTGCTCGGAAGTGCACCTACTGCAGCGCAAGCTACTCAAACCGAATGACGCGACGGTGATTTCCTTCCTCAGTCTCTCCCTCATGAGCAGGATTTGACCAATAGTATCCCATCCGAGCTCTTCAGCATCTTCCAGGGTGGGCTTGTACTCCACTGGGTCTATGAAGTGGAAGAACCCTTCCTCGAGGTACTGTTGGATTTTGTACCTTTTTCCCAATAAAAGTTTCTCTTTAGGAGTGAGGTCAAGCTTTTTTGTGTAGTCCATGATGTTGGAAATGACCTTTTAATGTAGATAAATGAGCAAGAAAACTCGATAACAAAGTTCGAGCACATGAGAACGGCGATAGTGTCAGTACTTACGTTGTGCATTTCCCAGTGGAATGCGAGCCTCAAAGCTGCGAATAACTGCTCCTTGTTCAAAGTGTTGCTCTTCTCCCTAGATAATAGGGTGAGTTGACGATCTCTGCTGGGGTGTAAAAGCTGGAACCGACTAACGTTGGATAGATGAACTCCAACAAACTCTCAAACTCAAGATTCGTAAAGCATTCCGGTATCCTGATAGGGTTCTCATCGCTGGATCCTTCTGCTGACGAAGAGACCCCCGATCCACTGCCACCGTCCAATTGCCCAGGCTGCGGGAGCTGGAACATATCGCTAAACATCTCCGAATGCTTGACTAGAGCGAATCTGGGGACTCGATGGAGGACATTTTCTACCTGCGGATCGAGTAGCTGAGTTATCATCGACACTCCCATTCACCATCGTATCCAATCGTACCTGGAAAACAATGAACTGGGTATCCTCGGTGTAGAACTTGCCACGAGTGGCCGGACCAGTACTTTCGGTCGTCTCAGAGGCCATCGTAGAGGTAGATGGACAAGGAAGGGCGCCTATCGGATACGACGAGTCATGCAGTCCAACACGAGGTCGAGTGCGGGCGCGAGGGTGACAGGACGAGGCTATCCATTTGTAGAAGAAGGATTGAACATTCAAGTTGTCATACTACACAGGTGTCGTCCGTCCGGTAATTGACGTACCGGACTAATGGTAGGTACTGGTCGACGATAGGGACCTAAGTTATCTTTGTAATTTCATTCGTGCGTTTTATCCCGGTGTAGGACTGACACTAGGCCACTAGCTATCCAATCGCAAACTGCCTTGCGATGTTAGCTGACAGTTCCCTCGTCAAGTCCGTCAACATGTCCAGTAAGTAAGCTCAACAAAGGCAACATTACCAGCATGACCCAGCGCTGGGTATAGCCAGCTGGTTAGGTTTGGGCTCACACGGCGGTTCCCGGTGTACAGGTTACTATGTGAAAGGCGCGTTCACTTCGTGCTCAAAGTCGCCGACTAAATATTATATTTCACTTCACTCGACCTCCTGTTAAGCGGCTCGGTCGACGACTAACGTGAGGCTCCTCTGTCTTGCCGCGCGCACTATAGGAATAGACTTGTCTCTCTCATGCAAGTTAGCAGCATGTAGGGTGAGAGTGGGGCTTTGAAGGGATACAAACTCTACCTCTCCATTACTTCGCCAATCTTGCACTCCTCGGTTGAAGCCAAGCGCGTTCGGAAGCTCGCATTAAGAGCCGTATGTTGTGCATGATGTGAAGGACTTTGTAGTGACAGCAGCGAATGTGTTTTTCTTTCACATTTAATCTACGAAATAATATAAGAGTAATTGAAGCTAAATGGGCATCCCTCGACGTGTACACAATCCCTTCAATCGATCCAGCTGCCAGGTATCATGGGTTTTCTGCATTATTCCATACGGCGAAACACTGTCTTCCCAGTCGTTTGCCTCGTTGAGACTCGCTGGATACCTATCTACCCCATCCGTGCCCGCCCAATCAAAGTCAACAAGAAATGCGTGGCCTTTCTCCAAGCCTTCAGACGACCCATAAACGACGTTATTTTCTCGCAAGTCTCCGAACACGATGTTGTTTTCGTGAAGGATCGATAGCGCCTCTTCGACCTTCTCCGAGACAATAGGTGGGATGTCAACCTTCTCTTCAAGCAACTGCCAGATCGATTTGCCCATCACGCGATCCATAATGACCATATACACGTTTCCAACAACACGCCCACAGAAGTGCAGTTTTGGAGCTAGCCCAGCGTCTGCGAGCTTGCGATGCGCATGCTCATTGTATCGCGCCGTGAACTTGACAACAACCTCGCATCCGGTGCTCTCGAGAACGGCGATATACATGGCGGTAGTCATGTTCTGCAAATCTGTAATGGTCGAAGTAGGCTGCCCTGTTCGAGTCATGAACCGCCGGTAGGTCAGTGATGGAAGCGATTCTCCACGAGCGGACGTTGGATTAGGAAGAATGGCAGAGAACGTTGCCTCGCTTGAGCGAGAGACTTGGGTGTAGAAACTCTTCAGCTCGGAATGGCACATCGATACAGCCTCAAAGACGCGGGCCAGCTGTACGATGGTCTCAGAAATGTGGAAGCCAGAGGAAAGGTCAAGTGCGAAGAGGGTGGTCACGTAGATCCTTCCAAGAAAAATAGCTGCTGACACTCGAATGCGATTGCCCGACACTCCGACAATGAGCACGGGAAAATTGCAAACGCCCCTGGCGTGGACGGCTTGGAGCTACAAGAATATAAGAGATCCATCAAGGAGAGTTAAGACGTTGGAGCTTACTTTCTTACTCGAAATGATTTTGCTGAAATCGATCATGCCCTGGATGACCGGATTACCCCCAACGCCCGATAAATTCTTGAGCCTCAAGACCGTACAGGGGAAGTCGCCGTGCCACCAGACTGCATCAGGCTTGCTTTTGGCCCCTGGAATAGAAGTCTCCCACTGGCCAGGCTCTCCAACCAGACTGTCGATATCGCTTTTGATCAGGCTCCGACGCTCATTTTCATCTTTGCAAAAACCGATCAACTTTGATAGAAGTGAGCCGGCCCTGTCGATTTTGGCCTTGGAAGCTGGAACTTGTTCGAGGATGTCAATACGACGCTCCAATCTTGCCAAGGGCGGGCTGAATATCGCCACAGGAATCCGATCGACGCAGCCAAAACCCTGGTCACCAAAGAAAGCAGCAACATGTTGGGTGTTTGCCACGGTAGCCGACGGGGAGGGACCAGCTGCCATGCAATCTAAACAATGGGCAAGGGCTGTAAGAAAAATTTGAGGTGAGACAGCATTTATATCATTGCAGCATGGTACGCACCCTTGCGTATCTTTTTAGTATACGCCCCCNTCTGGGTCGGCGAGAGTATCCAGCAGCTCGTGAACTATGGGTCAATGAGCGAAGGTGATAAGAAAGCCCTCAATGGAACGTACCCTCAGTATTCGCAATGATTATATGCAATTTTCCTTTGGGCGGGCCATCAGGGAAGAGATCTTCCAGCTCTTGGAAAGCATGGAGGCGAGCTTCCGCCGGCTGTACGTAGAGCCATTCGCGGGTACGTTGCAGAATATCTTGCTTGGGAGTCGTTGAGATATTGGCCTGCCACAGATAAGTTCGAAGCTCGGCCTGCTATACAGGGGAAAATTGTACCTTGTAAAGCCGGATATCCTTGAGCAAGAGACTGTGGCCTGCAGCTTTGAGGTCGTCACAGACGACTTTAAGAAGATGGCCGACTTTTTGGTTACTGTTAGCACTGACAACAAAAAAATAGCCTTCATCCGTAGGAAAGCAGCAGTTGTGTTCAAGAACGCCCATTGTGATTGTGGAAGAAATTGTACACGAAAGGGCGATGGTCCAATCTGTTTGTGAAAGATTGCCTCGTTTATTTATCAGTCCGGATCATAGACCGGATCAAACACTCCTTCCAATCCGTCCGTGGGTATATCATGATGCCGGTGGTGGCCGCCGGTCTCCCTCAATCAACAGCATTCCGACCCTCAGCTGGCTCTTGCCCTTCCCTACATCACGGAGATGGCTTCGAATTCGAGACCCAAGAAAACAGGGCGACTCAGATCCAAGCTCCAGCGCTTGTTCTCGTCGTCGTCCGGCGCACAAGATGGTCGAGACGACGAGCCTATCGCTCAAGATCCACAGGCCCTTGTCCCAGACCCCTCCTTGCCTGACGATTTGAAAGGGCTTACACCACCTTTAGCAGAGGGATCCCATGTGGCCGTTGTGGGTCTTCAACGACGATACACCGGAGCAACTGCCGAGATTGTGGCCTCATCCACTGGAACATCAGCATCCACGTCGATGTTCTCAAGGGCGCGCAATTTCAATGTTGGGAGCCTTCAGATAGACTCGTCCCAGCATGTGCATAATACTCAAGATAAATCGATAGATGGTATGGGAAACAATGTTCTTCGACCTATTTCCCTACTGACCCTGCGCATTGTGGCGCTAAAGGTTGGAAGATGCTACTGGACAACATAGCCTCAAATGCTTTTTACGATTCAAGAGCGAGGTTTGACCCTCCGAAATGCGACGAAGATACTCGCGTAGAGGTCATCAACGAAGTCATGGATTGGATCGGCGATCGGGAGGGTCCTAAACGCTTGCTCTGCATGACCGGTGCTGCAGGAGCAGGCAAGTCAGCCTTGCAGCAGACGATCGCCGAACGTTGTGCAGACTGGGATATCCTAGGTTGCGCAATCTTCTTCTCTTCCCGAGACCCTACCCGAAATGATCTTTCCCGCATCGTACCTACTATCGCGTTTCAATTAGGACAGCACGATCCTAGGCTCCAGGATTACATCCGGAGAGCCATCGAAAAGGACCCTCCCATTTTCACCAGAACTATCCGAACTCAGATGGATAGGCTCGTCGTCCGCCCGTTCAAACAGCTTCAGGCGAATGCTGATTTCGACGTCGGCAGTTTCCCCCACGCCGTGCTCATCGACGGCCTCGACGAATGTTCCGAGGAGGAGCAGCAAACAGATTTTCTCTCCACCATCAAGCATTGCCTTCTCGACAACGATCTCCCCTTTCGCATTTTTATCGCTAGTCGACCAGAATGGGCCATTCGCAGCGCCCTCAACTCGGAGACCCGGGGTTA
>SDEE01001011.1:2654-14995 GCA_004126415.1 Candolleomyces aberdarensis | reverse complement strand
AGTTGCGTGTAAAGGTATATGACTTTCCGAAGCTGCTTCAGTCGAGCCGCCTGTCTTTTAGCACGGCGTCAACTAATGTAGCTCATCTGGTCAGGGTATAATACAACTGGGGCAGTTTCAAGTTGACAGCCTCGAGCTGCTTCAACTCTTGTGTCCCTAGAGCCATAGTACTAACTCTTTTCCTTCTTACTCCGTGAACCCTGCCAATAGCGTAGTTATTATAAACCGAAGAGACTCAGACCGCGTCACTATTGTAGTTTATTATCGCAAAAAGTGAACTTATATTCGCTAAAACAGACGCAGTCGTATCAACGTTGAGCCCATGTATCAAACAAGTGAGTTGCAGCTATCCATTTAATATTGCCCGTCACTGTTTCACTCTTGACTGATGCACATTACATCTCAGACCTCATCCGACTCCTTCGACCGATTCCCAATGCATCACATACTCGAGATCGAGAGACATCTCCCCCGAATTCAGCGTGCTTCCCTGGTACACGAATAGAAATTATTTGTAGGATTGTTGCATGGGCCGACAGCACACTGTTGTGGAATACTCACGTCCTCTGGCTTTATGGCTACGTAGGATGTGGGAAATCGGCTATCGCTCTGGCAATTGCACTCAAGTTCGAAGAGAGGAATCGCTTGGTTGGGAGCTTTTTCTTCTTTCGAAACAATGGAGATCGAAGTCGAATGACGAGGTTTGCAACAACTCTGGCCTGCCAATTGGCAGACGCAATCCCCGAAGCGGCACCATTCATCGAGAAGGCGATCAAGGGGAAGCCAGGCCTCTTACAATCGAGTTTAGTGGCCCAGCTTTGTCACTTGGTGTATGAGCCCTTCAAGGCTGCTGCCTGGAGCGGCCGCCTGCTCTGGGCAACCGCTCTCAAAGGCCCTTTTCTTATTGTTATTGATGGACTTGACAAATGCGAGGACTGGCGGGATGTGGAGGCTTTCATTGATGATATGCTCGACTTATTTAAAAAGAACCCCCTTACTCCGCTGCGATTCTTCATCACCAGCCGGGTCGAGCAACACATCCAAGGCCGTCTCATGGGCAATCAGGTTTACCTGGAGAACCTCGTCAACCATTGTTCACGGGACGACACCGACACATTTATACAGACTTGCCTTGAGGCCGAGAAACAACGAAATCCTGTCATCAAGGCTTATATTCAAAAACACGGAGATTGGCCAACGAAGAAGGACAAGGACCAATTGGTGGATCACATCGGCGGATCATTCATTTTCGCATCCGCGCTCTTCAGGTACATCGTTGACCCTACCGACCACCAATCAACGCCGATGGAGCGTCTCCCCCATACCCTCAACATGAACCCCGGCCTTGATACCCTCTATGCTCGAACGCTCTCTCGGTCCCAGGATCTCCCCCATTTTTCCAACATCATATCAACTTTCGCACTACTCTTTGAACCACTTCCTATTGTCGGGTTCGCTGAACTCCTCGGCATCGAGAGTTACGAAGTCGTTCGGGTCCTCGTCAACCTACAATCAATCATCATATTCCGGGCACCGACGACTTACCTGTTACCATGTGTCACACCTCCCTCCGCGACTTCCTCACTACTGAAAGTCGATCCGGATGTTTCTTTGCTCCTCCATCATTCCATATTTACCTTACAAATCGCTGCTATGGCCTCAAGGAGGGGGAGAAATCTGGGACAGTTGTTACTTCATACATCGCTGGGCACTTCGAAGAGCACGTCCAAGCACTCTATCCTTTCTACCCTCACATCCTTGCGGAGTCCCAAGACATCCCTTTCTTCTCTGACATCATATCGACCATCACATTACTTCCTGAGCCACTTCCGATTGTTGGGATTGCGGATCTTCTTGGAATAGAAGCTTTCAAAGTTTCTCGGGTTCTAGTCAGTCTGCAAGCAATCATCAATAGCCCAGAGACCGACGAAGATAAACCGGTGACCATGCGCTACACATCCCTTCGCGATTTTCTCACCATCAAAACCCAGTCAGGGACCTTCTTTGTATCGCCTTTGTATCACCTCAAGTTATCCTACCACTGCTTCAGCCTCAATCTTGAGCGCCAGCTAAACAATATTCCATTGTCACCAGTTACACAATATAGCAATCGGCGCTGTCAATACCACTGGGTCCAGTTTCTGAAGACAAATTCAGAACAAGGTATCCTCGCTGAACTGAAGCAACTCCCCCACCTACCCTCCCAGAACTTGTCATACCACCTCTTTTCATTCATCCATAATTTCCTCTGGTTATTCGGAGCTGATTCCGATACCAAGCCCCAGCAAGTTTGGTATGCCCTCAGCAAATGCATCGAATCCCTGACCCTCGCTTTGGAATGTGATCCTGCACCAGACAGATGGCTACGGAAGGCGTTTCATTTTTTGGGATTTTACACAGGATTTGCGGACAAACATGTGTATTGCTCGAAAATACACCAGGAACAAGCTACGACCTTGCAACGCAATGTAGGGCATATAGGAAAAGCGATTAGAGAGAAGGTACTTGTGGGCTTCCTTTGCCTTTGAGCATTCTATCTAACTAAGAGACTCTCCATACAGTGTCGCAGCAGTCTCCCAGAGAGCCCATCAATTCCCAATACCAGTCGTTTCACTAGTGATTGGGTGTGTGTCCCTGTGGGTCCTTTGTGAGTGCCCTTTTTGACCTTGCTTCTACAGCGGCTTTGGACTTGGTCACCCATGAAGGCATATAAAGTAAGTTTATTCATTTATTAACATCAATATCGCGATCTCAAAGGATGACTAGTTGTTTCAATGGATAGACGCACGTTTACAGACGGAAATGAGCCTTGCAACACCAGGTGTTCCATGTGATTTGGTCCTGAGTATAGCTCGGAAGACTGTTTTGAGATCGGTTTATTTGGATCATATCGAAATAAGCAAGGCCTCCACTTAACTATCCCATCTCGTGTCCGTGTACGGTTCGTAGTTTCAATGCAGTCATGTTTGAGGAAATGTCCCGCTTTTGGTGCGCTGAACCCTACTGGCATTCGCCGTCCTTGGATCCACAAGCCCCCCTCTGGATCTAGAATCTAGAGATCTCTTAGCTGGCGCCATTCGTTCACTGCTTGGCATTTGTCAAAGAAGCTAATACATGCGGCAACACTGAGTGTATACAGAACTGGCATGTGTCAACAAGGTCCGCGGAACGGACGATGGAAGCGTTTCGGAACAGGTGAACAAGCAGCTCAGCTTTGGTCAGATGAAGGTTATCCAACCGGACAATTTTGACTAGAGTACCACTTCAATTCGAGATTCAGGACAACTGCAAGTAAACAAATAACGGGATGGCGATTAAAGCCGACGCTTACGACAGGGAAAAAATACGATATTGGACAGCAAAAGATATGCTTAACACGACAAAATGGATTCACCAGAGATAAGAGAAAAAGTAAGGGCCGGGCACGCTACTGGCAGGAGATCCCGAGCACCGAGGCACTAACAACATATGACGTACATCCAGTCCTTGAATAACGAACAAGAGAGAAGGGAAAACTAACCTATCTCCCCCGCTGCTTTGATCTCTTCGTACGGTTGAATGCGCGGAGGGAAGGGTGAGAACGAAGGGTGGGTGTTCTATCTCTGGGGCTACTAGCGAGCGACAGGGTAAAAGGGAGGGTGTCAGCAGCCTAGAACCACCAACGGAGAGAGGAATGGCTCACTTTTGCCAAGGATTCATTTCCGACATATCACTTTCATTGATACCGCTGCACTAAGGCAGCGCGAGGATCCTCCTGCTGAATTGTGAGAGATGGCCGACGGCTGTCACGGCAATATAGGCCAGGGAACGGGCAGCGTTCACGTCCTAGTTGTCGACGAGCGTCCGATGGGCCCAAGCCATTCGTTGTTGTGAGTGCTTTTCCGTTCGGTATGCTTACGGTGACGGCGGGATGGCTGTTCTCGAGCTATAGCTCGGCATAGACCGGGTTTGTGCGACTACCAGTCATTGGTATGATGCCTGACAATGACAGATGAGCTTGCAGAAATTCAATATTTAGTTTAGCTTCCTTACCTAGAGCGTTCAGCCAAGACTTGAGCATTGGGCCGAAACCTTTSWGTGTMTGCGYGGCGTTGGACATTGCGAGCAAGGTTATTCTCAACGTTTGGGGCGAGGAACAATGTATATCTCCGAAAGAGTCGATAGGGAGCAACGAGTGTCGAGCGGTGACGGTGTAAAGAAGGTGAGAGAGGCAATCATCGAAGGACAGAGGACGAAGATGAGTACAGGTCAACGGCCTAACCATTCGAAAGCGAATGATATCATTGTGACTTTGTTCTACGACGACGACGGACTGGATTGCTTTTTTCACCTGCGCCG
Source organism: Candolleomyces aberdarensis (assembly GCA_004126415.1). Lineage (NCBI taxonomy): Eukaryota > Fungi > Basidiomycota > Agaricomycetes > Agaricales > Psathyrellaceae > Candolleomyces > Candolleomyces aberdarensis. The sequence goes on along the minus strand of SDEE01001011.1, from coordinate 10,657 downwards.
CTTCATGCTCGCCAAAATACGCAATAGTCGCATCACCCAACAGCCTTCCAAGACATCCTCCTGCTGCGAAAATGCAACTAAGCCTCGGTCGCATTCGAAGGCTTTGCTTGGTACGAAAAATGGATATAGACGTGTGGCGACTGACGATGGGCTTATCGTTGGAGAATTGAGGGATCGACACGCCTCGATCAATCGACGTTATCCATCTCGCCGGTGCCTCAGTCTGTTGCTGGGGTAGAGTCAGTGCGAGTTGACTTGGAGCAACGGTGACGAGGCCCGACCACGTCCGAATTTCGAGGTGCCAACGACGCTGATGGGTGCCGAAAAACCATCGCAGACACAGCAACGAGCCCAATTGCTTCATCACCCTCCCCTCCTCCTTCCTTGCCTTCTTCCGGCCCCACTTGCCTTCATCATGAAGACGTTGGTGAGACTCAGCCACTGAACGTTCGAGGACACTCCAGTATTAGTAGCGTTGTGGTGGATCTTGACGGTGCAAGGAATCAATGGTGAACGGCGGGCAGAAGGTTGGAGGCAAGACAACATTGAATAGGAACTGTTCTGGGATGCGGCAAGGACTCGTCAAAACGGCCGAAGGTGCAGGAGGGAAGGCGTAAATGTTTGCGTCGGGGGTTGATGTTGCCCAAGGCAGTGATACTGATGAGAGACGGCCAGCGGGAAGGAAAGGTTGGAGCTGTGACCCTGGGGGAAACGGGAGATGAGATGGCTTCATGTGGGCGTCGCAAGGGCGGGTTAGGGCGAGAGCTGATGTAGATGTTGACGATGAACTGCTGGCGTACAACAGTGAAGACGCCGGGTCAGGATATCTGTGACCGAGAGAACATGAGTGGGTATTGGGAGGAGCAAAGACCGGTCAACATACCTATGAGTGGTCACATTTCATCCAACTCAGCGGAAGGCTTCAGGCGAAGCGATCGACTCGCAAATTCCAACATCGCTTCTGGTTTCTTTGAATGCGGCCGGCGGGACTGGGGAAAGCGATGGCGAGGGCAAAATCTAACATCGGCAACCCATCGCTACCGACAGAGAAAGGGAGAGAAAGAAGACAGGAGCTCACCTTTACCGGTGGGGCACCACCAAATTGCCCGTACTTCCAACCAGCTGAATTGGGAAATCAGATGCGAGGGTGTACTGTGTTAGAACGAGCGTCCAACATAGGTCGGGGTCCTCGATTTGGCTAGGAGCCGGTGCGTACTGCAAGAGGGCCATGTGGTGCTCTTGATCTCTTTCCTCTCTCAGAGCCTTCTTCACGCTTCTGTACCAGGATTCACCCGTTAGTTTGCCCATTTCACGAAAGCCGTCCGGACAGGTGTGGTATCTGAGAACAGTGTTTTGAGGTGTCGAGGTTGCYGTATACGGCAGACTGAACACAAAAGGTGTGGCCCTAGAGATCTTCTTTAATATCGCCTCTGTATACTGTGGCATCAAAAAAGAGCGTACCCATGGCTCTATTTGCCATTCCGTTCCTTGCGCTTCCCCAAATTTGAGGCCACGGTGGTGGTGGTGGTTCGATGAGCGATAGTTCCATGTCGGCAGCATTGACAGTGCGATGATCAAAGGCCACAGCCAAATAATCGCGCGACTTACCCGGATCAGACCGTCTTCAGAGTCCAACGACGAACGTTCAGCTGTAAAGCTACTCTCCCCTGTTCTGAATAGACAAAGTCATGGTTGCTACGCACCGAATTCTCTACGAGAACTACTCGACACAATCATAGAACCGGATGCCCAAGACGGGAAGGAGAAGTGTGTTGGGGTCCGAGCCAACTCAGAAATCCATCGGCCTGTGGAGGTTATTCTCCAGCTTCAGGATTTTCCCTTCAATGCTGAGGCTTCTTGGTGTCGGCTGTCCCCTTCTCCTGATCAGAAAAAGTACCGCGCAGTGACCTTCCCTAGAACATTTCTATGTCTGGACTTTTGCCATTGGGTCACTTGCCGGCAGCAACAAATTCTTGGGCGATCCTTGTCCACCTCTTGCTTGAAGCTGGAAACACGTACGCTTGAAGTTGGATGGAGCTTGKCGGATGCGCTGCGACGGGCGATACAAATCGGACGGCTGCGACAAACAAGCCGGCCTCGATGAATTTCTGAGAACATTCGTTGTCATCCTCAGGAGGTATGTGAGTATGTCAATTCCCAACAGTCCGAGCTGCTCTTGACGCCCAAACGGATCCACAGGTCACCCATTTACCAGCATCACAGTCCAAAGACGTTCCGAGTTCCCCATGCGATCATCCGGCGCACCTGTCACTATCCCTCATGCGCTCTCATTTCCTCCCCTCATTCATCATAAACCTGGATCTGAAGCCACGTTCATAACGCAAAACGTCTCCACTTGCTCCCTGGAATTCGCTGTCAATATATTCAAATTAGAGCTCACTGGACACCGAGGACGACAAGTGGCAAAGTTGGAAAGGGGCTCAGCGGCTGGGTCCATCCCCCGGATGTGCTCTTCATTCGCTTCACAGTCTCAAACAGCGTCGGTCACCCACCTTAGACGATCTGTTCGAGCCGGCATACGAAGTTCAGTCCAATGGGGAGCAACCGTGCTATGGCCTCCGAGTCCATGCCACGATCCCCGTATCCAAAGGGTATATTTCCGTGGAATCTGGAATCTGGCTTCGAAGGTGCCAGGACGAGCCATTCAAACAGAATGAGGACAGCGTGGCTCGCAATGGCCATATGTTGACCGTCAACCCCAATTACTTCGATGACCTATTCAAGAGCTACCGATCTTCTCGTCGTTTATTGCTCGCCGAGCCTCACAAACCCTCGCTCACCATACTGCTTTTGGAACGTATCGGAGAATAAATGATTCTCGAAGGCTTCGATGTCGATCTGTGGGTGGACTTTCAGTTTCCTCTGCCATTTCAACCCCATCGTAATATCTAGGGAAGATGATTTCGAAATTGAAGAAAAGTGTTCGGCTAGATTCTCGCACCATGATAATTGATTCCCCAATATCCTCAGTCGAGTGCAGGAACTTCACTCCAGCTCGAAGATCTGCAGCGACATAATCAGACATGAGTCGATCTTGGGACCGGGTGTGGTTCTGTACCGCAGGTTCGACGCCTCTAGAGTTCGAATATCTCGCCAAGTATGCAAATCTAGCCCGCAAAAAAANTCTAGAATGATCAGTGAAAGCAACGGGTAAGTACTATCGGGGAGTTAGGCCGACTCGAATATAGGGCCGCTTGGGTATGTTTCAAGTTGTTAGCTATCCAATGCGATAGCCCTTTCTCACATCGCAGCTGCACCAACTGACCGAATACTACGCCCTCACAGGCGGCGACGCCGCAAATATCCAGGGCTCGATCCCTCCCATAGGTCCCGGGACCGCAGATTGTAGCGATAAGTTTAGAGCGACCTTCTTTGTACACAGGAGTTTTAACATAGTGGAAGCAGGCCGATGCTGCGCACGGCAGTTTGACCGAGGCATTTTTGACTTGCTAGCTATCATTCATTATGGAATTGCTGACTGCTCAGAGTGCAGAGTTAACTTGAATATGAAATAAAAATCAATGTCAGAAACTAGTGATAAATTGAAGTTGTTTGATGACAGTGCAGAACAGTAATGAAAGCAGACAGTAGATATACAGGTGCAAGACTAATCATCCAAGCAGGACCTTGAAATGGCAAGGCTCTGGGTTGTATCTAGGCATTACCTTACAATCTACTGCTTGCTCTGCCATGGCTCTACTTCAAGATGCTGGCTTTAATTTCTGGTGCAAGAGATTCAGAACAATGAACACAATGTCTTCAATCTTGAGCATGATCAGTTTCTGCTAGCCAAGGTTAAATGTGGTGTTCCTTCATGTGCTATGTGCCCAAGCAGCATATATTTCTGTTTGCAAAAAAATTGGCCAGGACCCAAATTCCCACATGAGTGCAATTTTTTGAGCATTTAGCTGGCNTGCAACTTGTGGCAGGTTTATCTCAGTGCCCAGAGTTTGGAAGGGTGTAATTTTAGATTTGTTAGAAAGCTGCAAATAAGAAAAATTGAACAATATATAAATCATAGTACTACAACTAGTAGGCCTGGTGTGGCATAATGTTCATTCAGAAAGCAAGTATATTAGGTATACAATTGAGTTATGGTAGGCATAGTGCAACAGCCTGAGCACTTGCAGCATGATTCCAGTCTTTTTGGAAAGCTGCAATTAAGGTGGTTTCAACAATATATAAATCTCCTCCACTCAATGAGGTTGACTTCACAGGCACACATACTGTCATCAACCAGTGGCATGCACCACAGTTACCTGCTTGTTTCCCTTTACTGAATGGGGGAGATTTATATATTGTTCAAATTCTCTGAGTTGCAGCTTTCTAACTAGCCTAGAATTGTGTTGCTATGTGTTCAGGCTGTTGCACTATGTCCTATGTCTGCAGCTCAACCACTTTTATACCTGCTTTCTGAAGAATGTCATGCTGCACCAGGCCTACTCAGTTTAGTAGCATGATTTATATATTTTTCAATTCCCCTGATTTACAGCTTTCTAAAGAATCTTAAATCATGCCCCTCCAAGCTCTGGACATCGAGATATACCTGCCACAAGTCGCAGGCCAGCCAAATGCCCGAAAATCGCGCGCGTGGGAATTGGCATTTCTATAAACAGCAATGATGAAAGATACCGATCATGCAGTGACAGACGGAAAGAGCCGATGGAAACAAGCGAAAAGATGCACGGCAGTGTCGGTGCCGTGTGTATAGGCTTGGCGCAAGGAGCTCCAGGGTACAAAGTACCCGAGTCAAAAATGCTTCGGAACTAATTTCACTTTGGTAAAAGGCCGCTGCAAAGCACGGCAATACGAGTCTCTACTTTTTTTTGGTCCACAATGATTGAGCATAGACGACATACACCATCCCTCTTCCGTTCATTTCATACAACCATGATTTATCATCTGGCACATTTAGGTGTCCCTCAAGCAAGCATCTATCTCTACTGACAGCACCACCTTCATGTATAATCCCAACCATGCAACATCACAAGTTGTGTAATTGGACACATGTTTTCAAAAAATCACCTCAAGATTCTGAATGGCCAATTTCCAATGGTATCTCAATGCATCCAAAGAAACTTTGCAGTGACTGATTCCCCCAATCCAGGTCTGGAAGTAGGACAGCAGTTTGGAATTGTATGCCAATGCCTCTTCAGTCTTGTCCTTGGTACCAGTATGGTTGGCGGGAACTTCATGGCAGGATTTTTTCCCGCGCGAGCGACAGTGCCACAGCCACCAGGTGCCATCACCCAAGGGTGGCGGTCGCTCCTCCGCGTCGCTGKMGTCGCCCTGCTACAATTCGAGCTCGNAGGTTCATTTTCTTGGTGAAATGAAGTTGTTTAACACTGATATTACATGCTTATGCAGATAGTTTCTCTTAGCGAAGTCCCCAGACATACAGAGGAGCCATGTGGCTGATCAGGCAGCCTCATGGATGTCCTGCACGCACGCTCGTTAAAGATGGCTCTGCCACGCCCCAGGATCGAACCAGCTTTCATCGAAACTGGTTTGTAGCCATAGAAGACAGTAAATAGACTCTTTCTGATACACTCTTGTGTGTAGGACATTTTGGAGAAGCTGGGTAATTAGCAGTTAGAATCCCTGGTTCTCTCTGCAGTCAACCGCAAAGTCAGGAGCTCGCTTTGTATTCACAGCTTCTATCAGCTATTACCGTCGGTAGAAGGTATGAGAGGAGTCGCTTTCTTCGCCTGTAGCACTATACTTACTTGTAAAAATAGTTCCAACTGCTAATTCCGATGATTCTCATAGGTTCTGCGGTTTCCTCGTTCTTACTGAGAAATCTGGAAGAGAAATTCATGAGAATCCTCTGCGAATCTTGCGGTTGAATTGAAGAATACTAAGTACTTCCTCAAGCATGCAGAAAATTGTGTCTGGGGAGTGTGGTGTGACGACTTTAGCGTCCAAGTCAAACAACAAGTGAATGTTGAAAGTATAAAAGCCTGTTAGGCTCTCGCCGGAAATACACCCTCAGACTTAACGAGTATGGCTAATGTTGAGCTCACTCCAACCTCGCTCTGTGGTGCCGATGATGGCGATGGCTGTGGGGGAGTCTTCCCCCGCAAGGTTGAGGACGGTTTATGTGCAAGATGTGCAATGCTCTCAACGCTCACCGAGGAAACGGAGCAGTGGAGCAAGTATCAGGTATTTTTGGTGCTGTTACTTACAGTGCAGAGCTATAACAGCTAACATTTATCTTTTTACCCGAATTTTAGGCATACAAGCAGTGCCGCTCATGTGGAAAAACATGGAAATATATGTCGGGACAAACTTGTGGCTCTTGTACGCTCTCTGGCGGTAGACCTTTGACAGCACCACCACCGCTGAACCCACGTCAGTTGTTTTGGTTTATTCTTATATCTTATTCACACCGAATCTGTTTTGACCTCAGCTCAAGCCGATAAAGCRCAGCTTGCTGCTGAYGCAGCAAATGTGGCTAGAGGCCATGCCTTGTCTGCCCGACTTACRAAGAGCGGAGCACCAGCCTTTGCGCCTGGAGGGCCACTTGCRGGAGGTAAGACGAGTRGCTCSACWRCGCTTCCAAGCRCGCAGGTTATGTGTAAGTTTGCRTGTCGCCTCCGGACYGGATCCAAGAAAGATAGCAAGAGTGTCGACTTGGATCTTGGGTCCTGGTGTACTCCGTTTCCACGGGAAGCATACATATCAGGTTTGTTTYTTGACTTGCTGCTGAGCATCAAGGGCTCAATCTGTGGGATACAGAGGTCTTTGACGACGCTTTAGCCAATGCCAATCATAGGTGGAGCAAAAATTATGGGATGGACCTTCTTGAGTGAGTTTTCTCTTGCCGGTCGTCTACTTAGTAGTTTGATATTCATTGAACCGTCTGATAACATCTGMTAGGACCGAGGTGGAGCTTCGATTTGCTGGGAATAAGACGTTTCTCCGGAACACTGAAAGTGGTACCGTTGGAGACGTCTGCTCCCAGTACCTTACCGGCCCAATGGCYGAGTATTACGGGCAATCAAAGGCGTCAAACTCAAAGCATGCATCGTYGGCTATAGCTCGTATGCAGTCTTCACTTGACTTGGAATTATTCATCGATAAAGTTGCGGTATGTCCTTGTGATACAATTAGTTTCTACCCAAACTCCTGACGCACCATATTYTAGTTTCTGGAACGCCTGGAAATGATGCATGGCAGTGAAGGGACAGTTTTAGTCTCAACAGCGCCTCGAAACTCTCGGAAACGCAGTGGCACTCAATCTAYGCTCCATGATGCTGCTGCAAGGCAGAAGCGTCCAAGTCTGCGCACCGGTACGCACGCATTTTTATATTTGCCTGCTATCATCACCTTCTAATGTCAGTCCCCGGGCCTTAGATCCGCTAGAGTCAACGTATGCCCCAACTCACACCCGMAAGAACAAACCGTTGAGTACGGATATTGTGATCGAGCGGGCTAACTGTGTTCGGTCTGAAGAGAACAGCCAAGTCACAATCTCTTGGCCAGACGACCCATTGCGCACCGAATTCGCTACAATCTCTCATGGCCTCTTTGCCATGGGACGTACCAAGCGTGTCTACGAAGTAAGTGATGCACAGCCTCGCTATACTTTTTTGCTGCTAATCCTCCGTAAACCTAGCTACRCATTCAGGATGATGAACAGCCTTACGTTGCGAAGCGCTTTTTCAAAGTGAGAACTGGTGAGAACAACTTGATCACTGCAGAGGAAAACGAAGACTTCCTTGAATGCGAGTTGATTYGTCTACGGGTTCTGGATTGGTTTGTTAGAAGCTTTCTCAAGCACGCCGGTCCAGATGGCGTCAATATTGAGCACCATAAGTGTACGTCCTCCCACTTCGATGAGTTTGAATTTTATACAAACCCTAATCGATTCAGATATCACCGTGTCTGAAGCCTTTCTTATACGTGAGATTGGGGACCCATCCAACCCATCAGGCTTGCTATCCGAGGACCCTAACACGTCAGTNCATCWGTGWMRAKYC
>SDEE01001010.1:0-15011 GCA_004126415.1 Candolleomyces aberdarensis | reverse complement strand
TGAGGGCGTGTCTGGCCGAATCCGAGTCAAAGTTTTCCCAATACTTTGCATTGAATTCGTACAACTTTTCGAACGTCATTGAAGTGATGGGGTGCGTCTTTTGCGTTTGAGTTGACGAGTCACCTTGTCGAGCCTTGGAAAACGTGAATTTTGCGAGATGAGGTTCAGGGCTGGCCAGGCCACTCACCTTCCTGCGCTCAAGCGAGATCATGTAGTTGGAAACTAAATCAGAAACCACAGGGTTTCCCATCCAAGTCCCATCTTGAGCCTCCACCCATTTGGCGGACCCTCGACTGTGGCTTCGTCCAAATGCGTACACCAGAGCTGCACGCATTTTGCCGGCTGTCGAAAATGAACAGGGAGGCCTTCCAGACTCTATAATTGTGCCATCCCCCTTTACATGTTCGCAGCTACCCGTTGAGGTCAAATTCGTGTCTGCGAATCACGGTAGCTGCAACGACTTACCACTCCATTATCCACAAGACAATGATTGAAGGTATGGAAGAAGGAAGACGTTTCCCAAAGATATCAAAATCCCCAGGTAGTTTCTTCGCTTTTCTCACCCAAGCTACGAATACATTTTTCAACCTGAGCATCCAACAGATGCGTTTTGCATATAAACAACGCATCAGAATGATTGATGAAGAGACATAGCTACCTCTTGTAATCCTCATCCGTATTATCTTTCACTTTTTTTGACATCTGGGAGATGATCTCGGGCACAACTGCATTGACGTCTTCCAATTCCATGGCGTCAGGACTGGTGCTGGGCTCCACCTCCTTGAGATTGGACAAATCGGCTTCGTACGCGTTCTGAACTTCTTCGAGGTCTTCATCTCTATCCATGACGTCTACGAGCGAGTCATGGGTCTGTTGGTCATCAATTTCCATGTCCATTGCGGCGTGTCGACGGTCTGGCGAGAGGAATGGAGTAAAACTTGACGGTTTGGAGTCAGGCCAAGATCACGACGACCTTTCCTTCCCTTACGTAACAACTTGTCGCCATGATTGCGGCCATTGCCTTCTCCTCTTACTCTTTGCTTCATAGGTGCAATGGGTATAGCAGGCCTCTGGAACGTAGGTCTCCAGATTTCACCCTGTTATAATCACTCAATTTATCAACAGGTTCTACAGCCTGCCTCGAAAGCGCGCTCTCCGACCGACATCGCGGTCAGTGATGGATTTGAAATAAACCTCCAAGGCGTCAGAGGGTATAGAATGGGCATCGACACCAGTATATGGCTCTTTCATATGGAGTATGGGCAAAAGGGTGAAAACCCGCACCTTCGAACTTTTTTCTACCGGTGCGCCACCCTAATGAGGGCACCGTTCCTCCCACTATTCATATTCGACGGATGCAAAAGGCCTGATTTCAAGAGGGGGAAGAGGATTAACACGTCCCAAAACGTCTTGATTCCTTCAATGAAGCAGATCATTGAGGCATTTGGGTTTGAGCATCGAACTGTACGCAATGTTCTGTTTAATTTTGTCATTAACATGCTAATGCGATGGCAGGCTCCTGGAGAAGCCAAAGCAGAACTAGCATACTTGAACCATATCGGCGTAATAGACGGGATACTCTCGGACGACGTGGATAACTTTCTGTTTGGAGCTACCACCGTCATTCGCAAGTGAGTCTATTGTCTCCTTCCAGTCTGCACCCCTAATTCATCTTGCTTTGCTATTATTCCTATTACTAGTCCAAGCGGCTTGCTTTCAGGAAACCGCTCCAACCCCCCCCTAAACTCTGCCGGAAATGTCGACGAGAAACACAGCTGGGTATACAAAATGGAAGACGTCATGTCGCACCCAGACGTCGGCCTCACCCGCGGTGGGCTCATCCTCATTGGACTCCTCTCTGGGGGTGACTACGAACAAGGGGGCCTGCAGGGCTGCGGCATAAAAACAGCCTTCACCTTGGCGAAATGCGGTTTCGGTGATACCCTATACAACGCCGCAATCACCCATCCTCCTGAAGAGCTCCCTCTACGCCTGGAGAACTGGAGACACAAAATGCGACATGAAATTAGCACCGATTCTCGAGGACTCATTGGCCAAAAATCCCCCGCACTCGCCAAGTTGGTCACAAGGGCCTTCCCAAACACCGACATCCTACTATCGTACATAAACCCAATTACCTCCGAAACAATGGGTAAACCGTATTCTCCAGGCGACATTCAGTGGAACAAGGAACCCGACATTTCAAAGCTTGCTCTTATGTGCGAGCATTTTTTCGAGTGGGGATATAAAGAAGCCATCCTCAAGCGATTTCGAAATGTCATTTGGGACTCGGTGGTCCAACGTATCCTCCGTCGTGCCGTCCTAGACCTCGACCAAAGCAGGCAGCCCGGCGGGACTCCTTCACAACAACAGCTTCCCAAGACGCCCGGTCGGTCAGAAAGGGGATCTGCAGACCCCTGCGGAACGCCTTCGAAGATGATAACGAAGTATTTCTCAACCATGAATATCACCTTACCACAACACTCTGACCCCGATGAGGAGAGACTAATTGTCAACATCCATTCCACCCGAACCCACGCATCAACCGATGGTCTCCTCGAATACCGCCTCGAAATTGCCCCCGCCCAGCTTGTCCAACTCGCTGAGCATGGGATCCAAGGCATGCGTCCAAAGCCCACTCAGGGATGGGAGTTCGACGACGATGACGATGACGATGACGATGACGATGATGATGACGAGGAGGAAGAGGAGGAGGAAGAGGAGGAGAAAGACCAAGCTTCAAGTAACCCAAATGAACATTTGAGGGTGTGGATGCCTGCGTGTATGGTGAAGCTCGTGGAGCCTGGACTGGTGGAGGTTTTCGATGCGCAGGAGGCAAGGAAGGCAGCAAAGAAGGCTGGTAAGGGTCAGGGAAGGAGGAAAAAGAAGAAGGTTGCGGGTAATGATGACGGAGCTGTGCCTGTCTCGCCTTTGAAGTCGAAGCTTAGTCGACCTTGGGCAACTCCTGCAAAGGATCTCGAAGGAGACAGTCCCTCTGCAGCCCGGAGGGGCAAGGTGTTTTTCTTGTCCAATGAAGAAGAGAGTGAGGTAGAACTTCCTCCGCCATCTCGCCTGTTCCCTTCGGCGCGACAAAAAACCAGAATTTCGTCGACAATTAATCGTCCCGAGTTGCAGACTACGGACGTCTTCAGTTCCGCAGGCAGCGCTGACAACCTATTCCCCTCCCCACGTCATCGAGTAGGTGTGAAGGATCTAACAAGGAAAAATACAGCGACTGCAACGGGTATAACGTCGACTTTTCATCCGGAGGCTCCCATAAATTTCAACCCCTCTTCAACTTCCGCAAAGCGTGTCACCGTATCCTCCCTTTTCAGTCCTGAGTGTCTAAACGCTTTAGTATCCGTCACAGCTGCCACAACCCCTGTGGCGAGTTTGGGTACTGCGGCAAAGCCCAAATCCAAACCCAAACCAGCTCCATTCCCTTTGCTTGCTTTCTTCAGTCAAAAAGACGATAACGACGACAAAGAGACGTTGGATTGTAACACACTCTTTGCTTCTCCTTCTCAAGGTTGCAACCTCACTGAGAGCACTACAACCGCTACCCCCTCTAACTCCACCTCCACCCCCAGCCCTACTTGCAACTCCACTTCTACTTCTTCACTATCCAAGGGAGGCCGGATCCGAGAAACAAACAGCCTTTCACTCTCAGACTTGTCAGAGTCTGGAGGATCCAATTCGGCACGAAGGAGATACCGCAAGGCTCCGCGTAAATCCAGCTCGCATGGTTCACCCGCCACAGGAAGGCTTCGAGGTGAAGCTCACATCCATACGTCGCCTGTCTAAAAGAAAAGAAAATCGATGGCATTGATGCCAGCTGGAGAAGGAGCGGCGGTGCAATGCCGCCATCAATCCCGTCGTGGCGCTCTCCATCCAGTTGGCGCGGGGATAGTCTTGGAATACCTTGTAAATGTAATCATCTTTGACGCAAGATCTTTTGACATGTAGGAAGAAATAAATTTTTAGTCAGATGAAATGCGCACCGTTGTATTTCTTGTGCACTTATTGACTTGAGTATAAACGCTGGCCAGTTGTGCGCCACTGAGACCTATCTGGCTGCTCATCTTTCTGTAGGGCTAAATACTCAACGAATGACGGCGCCACTCATTGAACTAAGGTTTTGGCCCTGATTGGCAATCACACCCCGTTGCATACGGGAAACAACATCGCATGCAGCTGCGCGCTGAGATCGGCTAGAGCAAGTCAAAACAGTCAATATTCAGGGTGCGACCCGCAGGCACAGGTGAAGCACAACGCACAAATCTACCTGACGACCCTAAAGGATTGAAGAAACCCTAAAGTTGACACGTATGCAATATAGTCCATACCTCAGTAAGACTACGGGCGGTCATCACCCGCGATAATTGGGTCCCTATGCGGGGACAATGAGAATAAACATCAGGAGTAATCCAATCCGATAGACAGACATTGTATGCAACCAATTACACCAACTTTAACATTGATTGCACAAAAAGCATAAACAAGCCCGGGAAAAAGAGCAAACAGAAAAGAGAAGAGCCCCCGGCCGACACCCCTGCTCAAGCACTCTGCGATATGGGAACGGAAAACACAGGAGGTGCTCGAACTCCTCATCTTTCCTTCCAGAATTGTGTTCAGAACTCGGTACCCTCCGTCAAGCCGTTCAAATACGGAGGTGGGGCAGCATGCTGCGTTGGACACCTTGAGCTGGATGTGGAGGTCGTCGAGAGGTGGGGTAGTTTTAGCAGTTTGCCGAAAAGGAGGATTCGAGGTGTGATGAGGATTTACGACAGGAGAACCGGCAACAACGGCTGCTGTCGTTGTTCTTGAGAGTGGACGTAGGTGGTGGTTTGAGGCGGGGACAACAAGCACGGCAACATGATGGACTGGGCGAGTCAGGGTCTGGATTAGAAGATTGATGGGAGCTTGTGCGCCTTCTGCGGCTCCCTCACCTGTACGGGCGCAAGGGTGAATGAATCGGCTGCTGGTAAGGGTGCTGAAGTGGGTAGCCCAGTTTGACTTCCGCCTGCGTTGACGTACTGCGTTGTCGATGGTAGTCTGCTGTTGCTGAGCCCGCCAAGTTCTCCCGCTCACCATCACCACGGTCACATAGCCATCGCGTCCAGCTCTACCTGGTCGCCTGCTGCCGTTGGTGGGCAAGATGAGGATGCGGATGTGGGTACTGCTGCTGTTGCTGAGGCGGATTTCCGCAGGACCGTTGGGCGAGCTGCTTTTAACGTTGCTGTTGGGGTTCAGATTTCAACTGCCTTAGCTGGTGGCGACGCATCGCGATCCCGTCGTTGAAAATCCCGCTTCTCCTAGACCGGGCCGAGCGTGATCGCCAAGGTTTCGCATCAAAACGTGTCCGCTCACGCTTAAATCTTGACGTCAGAAAGCGGTGCCTGAACTCATATCCATTTGGAAGGTGCCGGGTTAATCATGAAGGGGTGTCAGCAACAGGAGGTTTTCTGACGAAGACCATTAGGGAAGGAAGAGATCCAAAGCGCTGGTTGAAAATGGGGGTACGAGCCGTCTTCTACCCCAGGATATGCGCCTACGCCTCTTGCCAGATATTTTGACGAAGGTAGCTCGTAGATAATTAATGGAATACCAGGGAAGCGCTATTGGTCGAGCTGGCAGAGATCACAGGGCATATATTGCGAAATGGCAGATCTAACGGTAGGAGTGAACTGCAGCCCTCAGGTCATTGCGTAATTTTATGGCTGAACCACCGGGACATTAGTCGGCCTCCCTCGCTGCCTTGGGTGTCGCCAAAGGTTTAGTCTATGCCCACGTTTCTCACACAGTCAGCAGGGAACGGAGCGTTGAAACTGTCCTGCGTCAACCCTCCCCATTGCTGTATTACCCCTACCCCAAATACATGCCAAAAATTATGATTCACAGCAGCTTAGGATACCAAGATTATACAGGTTCATGTTTGCCCATTCAGCGGCCACATAAATTCGCAAGCTAGGGCTCAAATGACGAAAAGAATGTACATACTGCACGGCAAGGTCATCCGTATGCATTACAGGCCACTGGAACACCTAGTTGAGCGTCTGAACACCCGTCGCATCCCTCCAATGTTCGCTGACTGATTTTAAGAGCGCTGATTGCGATTTCCAACCGCCCACTGGCAGGGCATTGACCTTGCTTCCCGGTGTTAGCATGATGGTTGCACATCCCCCTGCCAGAAACGTGTTCATGGGGAGCTCGAGGCGAATTAGAAAACAACGCACGGAGCCTGGGGTGTCACGTACCGTTTGAGCAGGCTGGCGTTGCTCGTTTTTAGGGGTACACATTGCCGATGAGCTGTGCGTCGGTGGAGGATATGGTGCGATAGGTTTGGTTTCTGCTCGCAGCCCCATTTATTTGGTCCAAACCCGTGACTGGTGGCTTGGGGATAGAGCGGCCGAGCTAACCGTGTTGGCTCCCTCGGAGCAAACAATATGGAGGACCGGGAGAAGGCCTTAACCTGTCTTAACGTGACATCGACCTCAGTTTGCGAGCTCCTAGTCCACTCTAGTTCGGCACATCCGTCAGAACCAGGGCGATGAGGCGTTACGGTGGAGCGTGGGCGCGTCTGATCAGACAGGGCGCGTTGTTTGGTCACCCCTTGATGACCAAACNAATGCCTGGGATCGCCGGCGCTCCAAAACGATTACCGAGCTCAGGGAATGTCAAGCGTCCAACTGAGTCTCTGCATCTTCTCTTTCATCTTGAAGGCGAGCAGCAGGTGAAACTCGTTTCATCGCCTGAACTATGTGCTGATCGGGCACAAATGATTCCAAGGACGCCGACCATCTCATCACCACGCGTTATCAGTGGCTAAGACGAGGGCAGCTGACTCGTTGTTCATCCAAACAGGGGACGAACTCAGGGAGAGGCGACCTTTTAACGCCCTCTGGGTCAACGATCTGCTGTGAGTGTCTCCACGTCGCGGTCAACTGTTTTGTCTGATCTTCGTTTCTGTCCGCAGCATATATAAAAAGAGTCGAGAATGATGGTCAGTAGAGACTGTTTTATCTATCGAAAGCCCCTCACTCTGTCACTTTGCACGACGTAGAGTTTCTAGCTGAATACGACATGGAGTGGACATCAAGCCACTCCGTGCGCGCGATCTTTNGGAAAGAATCAAGATAGAGAGTGGGGGCCGTCTCCTTATAAAGGATGAGGTAAAATGTGTGTATTTTTTCCTGTTTTCCGTGAAACCCATCCTCATTTTTTTATGCCGTAGACGCCGTCACAGTGGTGCGGTAGCGTAGTCCAACTTCTGTCCTGGTGTGTTCCAACATACTTCACAAGACGAAACGGCTGTCTGTGGTATTTCCAACCGCTGTTAAGGATCGCCTGAAGTTTTTTTTATCTAGTTAGCCATGACATCCTCCCATCGCTCAACAGAAGTATACACAAAAGCCGACGCCGCATGGTTTCCTCGGGGTCACTCCATCCCAGCAAGCGGTAGATGCTGGTGTTCGAGGTCTCGCCTTGATGGCTCTGCCCTGCGCAAGCGAGAATGCACCTAAGAGCAATCCCCGGGTTGTCAAAGCTATACGTCTACGCTGCTAAGACGTGAGCTGCAACTCCACCGAATAATTCAGCGTTTATCCGTCCTTTAAAAGAAGTCTGGTGACGACGGACGGTTACAGTACAACTACTGTAAAGCTCTTCCTGAAGAAGATCGGTACGACTGGACTGGCCTCAAGTGAAGAGTTTCGATGGACATATGCAGCTCGCATGTGACTGCCTACACCTGGGGCCGCAGCGTATAAAGGCTTTTAAACCGTTTCCGAGGTGATTCTTCATTCTCTGATGGTGTGTTGGTTTGACGTTTTGCAGCCTTGTATTTTTCTGAAAGGCTTTTTGGCAAACATGCTGTCGTGAACAAGCCCCTGGTGGTGTGCCTCACAGAGAAGGGAGTATGGAACGCCAGAATAGGAGACACAACAATCGCTGACGG
Source organism: Candolleomyces aberdarensis (assembly GCA_004126415.1). NCBI lineage: Eukaryota > Fungi > Basidiomycota > Agaricomycetes > Agaricales > Psathyrellaceae > Candolleomyces > Candolleomyces aberdarensis. Next base: position 7,054 of record SDEE01001010.1, on the reverse strand, counting down.
TGTTACGCCTGCTGTGTATCGATTTCATCTTTTGTCTCCTTGAGGTGCTGATAGGGCTGATTTCAGGGTCTATTGTAACGCTGATGAGACCGCCGACGATACAAAGGCAATCTTCAAGATAGTCTGGAAGATAAATCCTGAAGTCATGGTTCGTATAGCGGTCGGCAGTGCCACGTTCATGTTCATCTGCAAGAATCAATATATGCAGCTGTATGCTGTTGTATCTCGCAGCGCCGAGTTTCTCCACAATCGTGAGTGTCTTTTACTATTAATTGAGCTCGACGGATAGTTAATGGACCCCGTCACTTTTGTTAGAGTCGCAAAATTTTTTGGTTGTGGGTTCAAGACTGGTCGGTTCTATACGAGAATAAAACCCGCTTCCAACTATCTATTACGCTGCCAGTGGGTTGTAGAGCAAGGACGAAATTGGAGACGAAAGTAGTGCAATGTGTACTGTGCCGTTTAGTTCTCTACTGTCTTGGCTTCACACTCTGTCTCTTTCGAACTTCCCTTCTCGTACCACTGTCCAGGTTACCTGAGCCACACTGCGAGCATAATTACACAGAGTTTGTCATTGGCAATTGTTTCTAAGGCAATATGTCAACTACGCAGGCTTCAGGGCTGCATGGGATTGCAACTGCTGGAGTATGGCTGGAAGTCGGCCCTGCTTCTCCAATTTTCGGAACCTGTGGAGAATGCTTTGGGCATCGTCCATCAAAACCATCTCCGATGTCTTCGTATTCAAGTACGAAAAGTAGAGTTCGAAGTCTTTGGAGTTCTGAGGACATATCGTCTTCAACTGAGCGAGGAAATCACTCTTCGCTGTTTTTTGATCTTTTTGAATCGAAGTAACGATTGAGGTGTTTGGCATAAGTTTCCCGCTTTTAGTCCATTTTGCTCTGAATTCGTCTTCACTGGGGTGTTTGCGATATTCCGTCATCAAGATCTTTCATCATGGTAAGTAGAGCAACAGGGATAGGGTTTGCGTTCTTACGTCGAGTCGAGTCCAGCTGTGTCTGAGGCTCCGCCAATGGTTATGGACCCCCTTTCTTCTCCTGGCATTCAGTAGCTCGTCATAGAGGTGCTTCCAGTGCTTGATTGCAACCGGAACATTTCGAATCTTGAGACGACTTGTGCAACGGTTCGAATCGTATGAGTCATCCCACATAGTGCGCAGTTCGGCGCAAGGCTTGCTTAAACTGATCTCGGGGGGCGGTGGAACCTCCTCCGCAGTGAAAGTGACGACCCGGCCTCTTGACAGTGAGAGACTAAGCTCAGCGGCAGGTGGCGGCGCGGCATCGTTTTGATCTGTTGAGTCTGTGCGGTTTTGAGTCTGGTTCGGGCTGAAGGGAGTCGACGCCTCGAAGGTGGGCGTCGCTTCCAAGACTGGGCCTTTCTCAGCTGCTTTGGGTGGGGTAGCTGCTGTGGGCGCTGCGTCTGCTGCGGGTGCGGGTGGTGCAAGCGGCCCCGCTAAGTTGGCCGTGGCGTTTGCAGGGGCCGAGGGAGGCAATTCAGACTGTGGCGGGTTGGTTTTATACACACGTACTTTTTGTGCCTAGAGCTGGTCAGCGCTAGCGATGCTGGGGGGAAAGCTCACATACCCATGCAAGAATTGAGGTTGTCACGGTTTCTCCCGAGCTGGGGTTCGAGTCGATCGCCGCCAATCCGGGTTTGGGTGACAGTCGACGCAGCTGAATAACACACGCTGAGGTTCTCGAGCCCTTATGTGGACTTTTCGGGGGTGGGCGCGGGCTGTGTTCCAGCGTCAAGCCCAGGGTTCAACAATCTACAAACATACATACCGCCACTGCTCCCGGTTCAGGCTGTATTGAAGTAGCGTATCAATTAGAGCTGGCTTGTTTCTCTTAGGAATTTGTAGCGCCAGGTCCCGGACCCACTGCGTTAAGTCGGTGTTTGACAAGGAATTTCTACATTGCCCGGATTGATTAGCATTTGAGCGTCAGACGTGGATGGGGTAACGAAAACTGACAGATCCACCTTCTCTACAGAGTAATTCACTTTCTCCTTGTCTCCAGAAGAAGAAAATCGTGGAAGTTCTACGATACAAGGGCCCGAGGAAGGGCCTCTTGGCAATTGGGACGGCATTGGCAAGAACAAAGCTCGCTAAAGATGTCTGTGTCTCAGATGTAAATAAAAATATAAGATAATCGAGGGGAAGGAAAAGGAGAAAGTTGTAGCCTACCTTGGTAGCAACTCACAGTCCAAAGGGCAAGCTGGTTGTGCCCGTTGAGGTAGTAAGATGTTGCTGGCCAGGAGCAGCCCCTCCCAAATTACTAATATCCAGATCACAGCCACTCAGGGGATTCCACTCATAATGGCCCTATAAATGACTAATGAGTGCACGACGGGAAGGCTACATGGAAAGGTAGTGATAAAATCAACCTCGACGACTGATTGATCAAGAAATATCTTTGAGGCCCGCTACTGCTCACCTTTTGTACGTACAGGGATTAACCGGCCAACTTCAAGTTGTGATCAATATGGCCACATTCCATTGGGCTTCAGCTATAGCTGACTTTTCATAATTAAAACTGATTAATCCTCGATTAATGAGGGGATTCCATTTGTCAAATCCCATCGGGTTCCGTCTCCATTGCTCATGCGGAGGGGGTTCACGCAGGCGAGGTTGAGGCGCGTCTACCAGCGCGCACACATGATCGCGGTTTATTCCCACGGTCATTAAACGCGGTCTGCTGGCAGTTTCGACCTGCGTGCCCGCCTTGGCAAGCAAGCCAAACTCTTCGCGCCTGAGCTTCAGCCTTGGAGACGACTACGAAGAGTTCGGCCTGTTGGCTAAGCTACTAGGGGCTCTTCTTCATCATGACTCGCGTCCTCCTCGTTTCCGCTCCAGACTTCGGCCTGCCAGAGGTCCTCCACCAAGCTATGGCCCTCAACTGTGAAGACTTGTTCTTATGAACGCTCTCAAGATCGACGCAGGGCGTTCTGAAGCCCAAGACTTAGGTCGCCACAAAGAAGAGAAGATCTACCTGCGCCAAAACTTGATCCACAAGGGCGTACCTGTCGCTGCCGTTCTCAAAGCACTCGGCGTTCAGTCCAACAAGAAAACCCCCCTTCTCACAGCTGGCAGTACAGAAGCGTACAAGACCGCCTTTTCAGCCAGCTTGGAAGACCCAGCTGCCTTGCATCAGCGTTTCGTCAGTTGCCGCAGTGCAGGTTGCTGTTCGGGCTCCAGGAGTGCGCCGGGAGCATACTCAGGGGGTTTCGGACCCTCGAAGGAGCTCGCCCTCCTTTACGTTTCAAGAAGCTCGTAAAGTTGAAGACTGCGGCGCCAGCGTATGGCTCTATGGCTTTGAAAGGCGAGCCTGTGCATTGGCAGTTTACTCTGTTCGGAGAGGTGTGGATAAGGGTGTGGACAGTGGTCCGAATCCGAAGGCACCACTTCATCCGGGTACCAATTGCTCTACACTAGTCGTTGCGTTGGTGAGTACTCTAGCTCTTCGTGGTGCCGTTAAATTGAAGCAAGGCGCTGAAATTCTGTCTACAGCTCCTATTAGCATTGGGAAGACGTTCGTCTCTTTCTATTCTATGGAGCAGGCTCTACATGCCTCGGGCGACGACACTCTGGCATATGCAGCGCCTAAAAATCCACTCGTGAGTCGTGACGCAGATTGCTGCCGACGTTTGTGCTCGGCCGGGAAAAAGACGAACAGGGGTGAGTCCTCTTTCTGCTTCATCACCTGCGTAACCGCAATCCGACGCCTTCGACTAGAATCGTGCTAGGCCATTCATACCCAAGATTGTCGCACAAGCGATCCCCAAAAATGCCAAACCTTAGTGACGGTGCCAGAGGTCTCGGCGATCACCCTGCTTTCGCCCCTACTCACGAGCGTGTGGACGCCGAAAATCAAACGGTGAGTTGTAGGCCTCTGGAGCTCTTTACTTTGACCTAATTGTGATTTTAGAGTCATTCTCGATGAGGCTCACTTCGTTGGACAGCGAAAGGGCGGCGCGGCTTGATGGCAGATCCTGCTTCTCGTCCCGCGCTCGATCACGCATGTACTGCCACTTGAGCCATTCACGACATGCCTCTGACAGGGACGCCGTTTTACAGCGGCCTCTCGGCCACTGTCGGCCCTTCAAAAACCTTCAGCTAGCTTTGGAGTAGAGGGAAAGAGCGTTGCAGGCGAATGTGTTTTCCAAACCGGTGCGCTTTGTTTTCTGAGCAATGGCGTATTGGTTATTTATTTCTCATTCTGCAGGCACGGTCGGATACGCGGAATCCTTGACGGACCCTTCATACCAGGGCCAGATCCTCGTTCTCGCCTACCCACCGCTGGGCAACCGCCGCGTCCCTGCCTGGCCAGCATCCTGGGACGCCCCTCCTGAACACTTCGGGCCAGTCGCATCCACGTTGCTGCCCTTGTCATCGCCAATTATGCAGAAGATTACAGCCATTTCCTCGCCGAATCCTCGCTTGGCGCATGGCTCAAGGAGAATGGCGTTCCTGCGCTTTACGGCATGCTTACCAAAGATTCGAGAGGGTTGTCGATTGGGCAGGCGGGAGAGTTTGACCATTCGGGCTCGCAGGCTATCAGGGCACTGAAGGAACGGGACACTTACGCAACCACAGTCAACCCTAATATCGCTACGGTCACCGCCTCGGAAGCTCTCGCGGATAAAGTCAACTTCCTCTCCGTCACCCCCGAGTTTGTGTGCAAGATTATCAAGTACGAGCAGCCAGATGGGGTGTACGCTACGTTTGGTCGCATACTGCGACGAACGTGGGTGAGACAATTACCGTTGCGAAGACTATCGGATATCTCGCCATCGTTTGTGCTGCGTATGTGCTTGGTGGGCTTGGGAGTGGGTTTGCGCAGAATGAAGAACAGTTGAGGGCGCTTTGTGATAAGGCGTTTGCGACGAGTCCGCAGGTGCTTGTGGAGAAGAGTATGAAGGGTGGAAGGAGATCGAGTGTGAGGCTGTTAGGGATCGTAGGGATGGTTGGATCACTGCTTGTAACACGGAGGTGAGTGTTGTATTTTCTCTGCTTCTCCTTTCGCGGATTTTGACCAATGTTTCGCGTTTTTTATTAGAACTTTGGTCCTCTAGGAATCCATACTGGAGACTCGACTGCCGTTGCGCCTTCGCAGACTCTTTCTGGTGCCGGTTACAACATGCTGCGGACTACGGCTGTTAACGTCATCAGCCACTTGGGCGTCGTTGGAGAGTGCAACGTCCAGTATAGCACTTAACCCTACCTCGCAGGAGTACTGCACTATCGAGGTCAGAACCGCTCATTCTCGAATGCTATTTCCATTAGATTCTCACGTTATTCTACCACTAGGTCGATGTCCCGTCTCTCCTGCTCCTCTGCGCTCGCCTTGAAGGCTACCGGCTACCCCCTTGCCTTCATCGCTGCTAAGTTCGGCCTCGGCATACCTCTGAACGAGATCAAAAACTCTGTGACCAAGGTCACTTCGGCGTGCTTCGAACCTTCGCTCGACCATGTCGTCGTGAAGATTCCTCGATGGGACTTGAAAAAGCTCAATTGGGTCAGCCGGTTGTTGTGCAGCAATATGAAGAGTGCGGGCGAGGCTATGGCGACTCAGAAGACTTTTGGGGGGTCGTTCCAGAAGGCTGTTAGGCTGACTAATGGTTCGTTCAGCGGGTCTGCGGGGGTACGTTCTTTAGCTTGTCCTCCATTGCTATGCTTGAGGTTTGACGGTGCTGAATTTTGGCGTCTTTTCAGAATGACTACGTCGAAGACATCGACGAAAAGCTGGTCGACCCTACGGATAGGCGTGTCCCCACTATTAACACTGCATTCCATCAGGAATACAGCGTGGACAAGATTTGGCAGATGACCGACATCGATAAGCGGTTCTTGAACCGGCTCTATGGCATCTTCAAGGTCGAGCAAGTTCTTACGTGAGTAGTCTATTCCTTACTCTCTCTTTCATTTTACTCACATTATCATGCTAGTGCGTGCACCGCATTCAACGTCCCTGCCTAACTTCTCTGCAGCAAGCAATACGGTTTCTCAGATCGTCAAATCACTCAACAGAGCTCGTCGTCCGACAGCTCTGTCGCGAAGCCAACATCCATCCTTTCGTCAAACAGATCGATACCGTCGCTGCCGAGTTCCCCTCCTTCACCAATTACCTCCACCCCACCTACAATGCAGCCGAACACGACACCACGTTCGAAGATCATGGCATTATGGTGCTTGGATCGGGCGTCTACCGTATCGGTTCCTCAGTCGAATTCGATCGGTGCGCGGTCCGTGCCATTCGTACGCTCCGCGACCAAGCTCTCCCCACTGTTATGGTCAACCACAACCCTGAGACTGTCAGTACTGACTACGACGAGGTCGACCGGTTGATGCCAGAGTGTCGTCGCCCGAGGCATGTAGAGCCTGCTCCATAGAATAGAAAGAGACGAACGTCTTCCCAATGCTAATAGGAGCTGTAGACAGAATTTCAGCGCCTTGCTTCAATTTAACGGCACCACGAAGAGCTAGAGTACTCACCAACGCAACGACTAGTGTAGAGCAATTGGTACCCGGATGAAGTGGTGCCTTCGGATTCGGACCACTGTCCACACCCTTATCCACACCTCTCCGAACAGAGTAAACTGCCAATGCACAGGCTCGCCTTTCAAAGCCATAGAGCCATACGCTGGCGCCGCAGTCTTCAACTTTACGAGCTTCTTGAAACGTAAAGGAGGGCGAGCTCCTTCGAGGGTCCGAAACCCCCTGAGTATGCTCCCGGCGCACTCCTGGAGCCCGAACAGCAACCTGCACTGCGGCAACTGACGAAACGCTGATGCAAGGCAGCTGGGTCTTCCAAGCTGGCTGAAAAGGCGGTCTTGTACGCTTCTGTACTGCCAGCTGTGAGAAGGGGGGTTTTCTTGTTGGACTGAACGCCGAGTGCTTTGAGAACGGCAGCGACAGGTACGCCCTTGTGGATCAAGTTTTGGCGCAGGTAGATCTTCTCTTCTTTGTGGCGACCTAAGTCTTGGGCTTCAGAACGCCCTGCGTCGATCTTGAGAGCGTTCATAAGAACAAGTCTTC